>JAPKLX010000026.1:105992-208439 GCA_026898415.1 Leonotis leonurus | reverse complement strand
ACTGGCCAAAGCTGCTTCCATAGACTATAAGGTCGTGCTCAAGGACGTCAGAGAATATACTCATCATGCACCTTTAGAATGTGCTAGGGGTGTTGCATAGCCCAAAAGGCATTCTTCGGTAGGCGAAGGTTCCAAAGGGAAAAGTGAATGTAGTCTTCTCTTTGTCCTCGAGTGCTACCCATATTTGCATGTATCCTGAGTATCTGTTAAGGAAACAGAAGAACTCATTTCCTGTCAGCCGCTCGAGCATCTGGAAAATGAACAGCAGGGGGAAGTTGTCCTTCCTAGTCACCTTGTTCAGCTTTCTGTAGTCAATGCAGTCTCTCCAACCTGTCTGTAGTCCCGTCGCGATCAACTCCTATTTTTGGTTCTCGATCACTTGCACGCCAGACTTCTTGGACACAACGTGGATCGAGCTGACCCATCGGCTGTCTGAAATGGGATAAATCATCCCCATGTCAAGGAGTTTGACAATCTCCTTTTTTACTACCTCCATCATGACTGGATTCAGCTTCCTTTGTGGATCTCGAACTGGTACCGCATCTTGCTCAAGTAAAATGTGATGTTGGTACACCGTAGGGCTGATTCCCTTGATGTCAGCTAAGGTCCATCCTATAACCTCCTTGTACTTCCATAGAAGATCTTGGATCCTATCTTCTTCTTCTTGGTGTAACTCCATGCTAATGATCACTGGCAATGTCTCCTCTTTGCCCAAGTAAATATACTTGAGATGCTTGGGCAAGGTCTTCAGCACCAACTTTGGTGGCTTGAGTATGGATGATTCCATCTGGTTCCCTGAAATCGAGAGTGATTTAGGGACTTGGTACTCCACTACCTAGACAGATGTCTCAGCGGCTACTTCTTCCTCCTTGCCCTCCTCATTGACTGGTTCATCCTCCATCTTATTCAGAATCTGGGGCAAAGCTTCCTCAATGTCTTTGTTAATGGATTCCACAAAATTCACCATCTCCTCGTCTAGTTGCCCTGCCTTGTAGATATCAAAGGTTACCGTCTCTCTAGCACATTTGCAAGTCATCTTCCCGGTGTCGCAATCGATAAAGGTTATGGCCGTCTTGAGAAATGACCTGCCTAAAAGCATAAGAGGCTTCTTGGCAGAGGGAGCCCATGTTAAGTGCATAAAAATTAGCGGGAAAAATTAAGTCTTGTACATTTACCAAGGCGTCCTCCAATATACCTTCTGGGTAAACGCTTGATTTGTCTTGTAGCTAGATCTCGGCCCTGGATGGCTTCAATAGCCCTATCTTCAGTTCCTCAAACATACTTAGGGGCATGACGTTGATCGTAGCCCCCAAGTCTAGCATGACTTGATCAATGTTGGCATTTCCGATCACACAAGGAATATAGAACATCCCTGGATCCTCGCACTTGACTGACAAATCCTTCTTGAGCACTGCGGAGACATTCTCTCCGACTAGAAATCTTGTGTTGTCAGGGTACTGTACCTTCTTGGTACACAACTCCTTAAGGAATTTTGCACATTTTGGCATAGTCGCAAGTGCAATGACAAGTGGCACGTTGACTTCCACTTTTGGAACACCTTGAGTAGTTCCTTCATCTCTTCAGCTTCTTTTTTCTTGGCCAACCTTCAGGGAAAAGGTGGCTTGCAGTAGATGTTCTCCTCCAAATCCTTCTTGGGCGACTTGGCTTTAGGTTTGGGCTCTGACCTCTTCTCTGGTTCAGGCTTCTTGACTGGCTCCTCGGGCTCTGGTATCTTGAGCTGCTCCTCCTTAGCTTCTAACTCCTCTAGTTCTACCATCTCCTTTGCAGGTTCCATCACTCGCTCAGGTAAGGTTTATTGTTCCTGAGCATCACCGCATTGACCTATGGCTTGGGATTCACCTAGACTTGGAAGGGCAATCCTCTTTGCTTGTTGTCCATCTTGACAATAGCCTGGGTCAAGTTGGAGATCTGGTTGGCTAGTGACTATAGGGCGCCTTTATTTTCTATCTTGAACTTCTCAAATTCATAGCTGAATTTGTGGTGCTCCTTGGTCAAGTTCTGAACAGTCTCGGATAGAGATGGGCCTCTTGGCTGAATTTTATGCTGAGCCTCAGGTGGAGCATGGTAGTGATTACCTCCATATCTAAGGTTCTCGTGGTTCCTCCATCCTGGATTATAGGATTGTGAGTGGGGGTCAAATCTCTGCCTTGGGCCTTAATTGTGGTTTCCTCCATTATTGGTATGCCCATTAACTTCTTCTTTCACTAGGGAGGGACATTCATCGGTCAAATGAGTGGTTACATAGCATAGCTGGCACGCATTGACATTCTTCTTGATGGTTGACTTCATCATCTCCATCATCTGCTTCATGGTGGCAAAAAGGTCCGAGAGTTCCGTTTTGGACTGTGATGCGGAAGCATCTCCCATGGTCCTGGTTAAGGAGTGTGCATCTTCTCGGGATTCTTCTGCCATGTCGTTCAACAGCCTGAAAGCTTCAAAAGGCTGCTTGTTCAAGATAGAACCTCCACACGCGACATTCAGAAATTGCCGCTCGCCAGACTTCATTCCGTTGACTTAGTACTGGATCAAGTCCTGTTCAGATATGTTGTGCTGCGGGCACTTGGCCAACATAAGTTTGAATTTGTTCTAGTAATCATAGAGTGACTCTCCGGCTCCCATCTGATGGTGCTCATTCTTCTCCTTGTATTCTGGATCCTAGAGAAAGGATAGTATTTATCCATGAATTTCTACTGCATTTCTTGTCAAGTCGTGACACTACCTACAGGTTAATTATAAAGTCATTCTCGAGCAGTATCTTAAAGTGAAAAAGGAAATGATACCAGACGTATGTACTCTCCCTTTGTTGGCTCGTTGGTCATGATGGTTCCACAGGCCATCTCAAAGTCCTAAAGATGCCTATGCGGGTCCTCTCCTGACAAGTCACTGAACTTGGACAAGATCTGGATGAAAGAGTGCCTCAGTTCCCAGTTGTTAGCTATCGCAGGCAGATTGATGCCCAAGGGTTTCAGATTGTTGTTATTGGGGAACATTATCATTGTTGATTTCTCCTTATTTATCCGCCATTTATGTTGCTTCTCGATCAAGTCGTGCATGTCTCCTTAGTCTGCCTCTTCTTCTCCTGGCGTTTCTCTCGATCTTTTGATCAAACCAAATGTCTCCGAGTTGTCCTTCAGCATTGGAACGAAGCATACACCATGGACAAGACCTGAGTCAAGGTGAGATAGAAATTCTGGAAAGCGGAACTCCCCGACAATGACGCCAATCTGACGAAGCTCGGTCCTTATCACTTCAGTCAAGATAAATTTATAAAGCTACACTCATCACTAGGTTCCGCTAGTGGCAAGTACATGGTCGATCCCATAGGGAATTGGTGAATTCCTCTCTCGATGTCACAATTTGAGGTTTTGAATCGGGTCTTGCCTTGGGCAAGAAGTGTAATCAAACAGAAAGTAAATGCTATAAAAGTAAATAACTGAAAAGAAAACACTAAGAGAATTAAATGAGAAAGCAACTTGACTTAGGTTAGAATCCTTGAGTCTTGACTTATGTCTTGATCATCGGTGCAAAGTTGTTCGTTATACTGGCATATCATTGTGCGTAAGAATGGGGTTTTACTCCTACCACCCAAACGCATCACTCAAGCAACCTCCTTTTTACTTGTCACGTAGCCACCCAAGCCTCGCCCAGCATACCTTTTCAGCCCAGAAGGTAAGGATTACTCAATCCCTTATCCTCTTTGTCCAAGCTTGCGCTCAGGCCAAGCTTACTCCAGTATATAGGCATTAGGGGGTTCGCAGCCACAGACACTCAATCTCAGACGTCCCACCCGTGGCGTCCCCACCTACATCACCACGTTGATCCCTCTTACTGGCAAACAGGAAGTCGCTAATACTTGGAGTTTCCAGTTCATAGTGTTAACCTGATCTTTCTCAAGATACTACTAATCTAATAACTTCAGGACTTAATCAAGTTGTATGGAATCAGATCCAGCGCTTTAGGAACATGCAAATACAACTATATGTACATTTAGACCTCTCAAGACGTTATAAGCTTTAGACTCGATTCAACTTTCCCAAACCAAGTAAGTAAACCTAACTACTCATAAGGAAATTAAATAACACAAAGTAAATAAACAAAAACATACTTATATTAAAATACGGAATTAAAGTGTTACCAAAAGATCCTCTTGTCAGGACCAACCCTAACCAAGGACGAAAGCATAAACATAAATATAAATTAAGTTTGCTCGTAGGACTTGTTTTTCTCCTCCCAATCACTCATGGAATTTAAAACATGGCATGGACTAGAGTAAAGCAGCAGCTGGACTTCGTCCTCTTGCACCCCTTTGATTTCGTCTCTTATGCCTCTTGCACTCTGTGTGTCTCTACTTCAAATCATGGGTTGGCTTGTGGGCCTGGACTTGGTGGTAGAAGTGGCTAGGGTTCATGACGATTCTTTCTTTCTCCGGGTTGATTTGTCCGCGTATAGGAGATACTCCCGATCCTCCAGATATTCACTGGAAGGAAAGGAAGAACTTTTTCCTTTTTCGCGCATGGAAAGTATCCGCCGCGAATCCTCAGCTCCTTGTCCTTCATCTTCTGCACTTCCAGCTGCTTCTGCTTTTCTCATCATCTTGGCCATGGTGCTATCTATCCTTGGCTCCAGCGGCTGAAGTGTGATCTTAAGCGGTACTTATATAGAAACTAAAACATATGCATGTTATTCATTATGTTAATGCATTACACGTAGAATCTTATTGCATAACATGATAATGCATTTTTATTCATTAACCAATGCATTATAATTTCAATTCATTATATCCATAAATTTCATGCATAATTAATTTGGATCATAGATTATACAAAGATCAACGGTACAGATTGGTTCATATTTCTTATCTGAATATTAATTCTTATTTGATCTATTCCCCATCTTTGTATACATCTTTCTAAATAACATCACTCAATGTTATAATCACTATTATGGATGTCAATTGGATTAGCCCACTCGGTTTCAAGCAAACCCACTCGAGTTGTTGGTTTATTCGGTTCAGACTAAATTGAGTTAAAAAAATTCGGGTTGAAAGTTTTCAAGCCTAACCCTAAACTTTCGGTTTTCGGGCTAGCCCACCGGCCAATCGGGCTATAATAGTTATGAAAATATTTAATATATATGTATATTTTTTATGATTTTATATTTTAAAAATACACATATATGACAAATATAAAAAATAAAATAAATTTTAAACATAGATAAATATTAAATTTAAATTTGAATAAATTTATATAGAAAATATAATGATATTGTACCAAAATTGTGTCATAATTATTTTTTCAAGTGATTAATAAATATATTGGTATGATAAAAATATTTTTTGCATAGAATATCAAATATATTATGCAAATAATTATTATTTTATTTTTTTCATTCGGTTAATCGGGTCAACCCACTCAGTTTTCGGGCTAACCCTATCAGATTCTGATTATTTTCGGTCCAATCCATTCAGGCTAGAAAATATCTTAAATCATAAATTTTCAATCCTAACCTTTTCAATTTCAAGTTGGTGTTCGAATCAACCCACACTTTCGGGCCAAATTGACATCCTAATCACTCTTCAATATAGTAAAAGCAAAATTAGTTTTGAAAGTCCAAGATAAGTCTGGCTCATGGGCCAAGGCCCAGTTTGAATCAGTAAGACATTAATATACATTTATAAATATATTCCTTCAGTTAACACGCGCGCGCGCATATATATATATATATATATATATATATATATATATATATATATATTGAAATTAGTAAATATATTAAATTTTAAAAATCATAACGCAAGGTTCCCTTCATTAAATTGATAATTACTTTAAATTTAAATTACATCACATCATTATAAATAACTCAAACTCAATACTATTGAGATCGATTCATTTTTATATATTTTATTATTACTGAGTATAAGGTTAATTTATAATGAGAAGAAAAAATGACATACTCCCTCCGTCCCACTATTTCTGTCATCTTTCATTAAAATAATACACTTATCTCAATATAAAAGAGGACGAAAATAGTAGGACGGAGGGATATAATTTATCGTAATTTTGCTTTCAATGAAACACATAAATGTTGCTTAATTTCTTAAGGTCATCAGTTCCACCATTGACTTGACTATCCTGTTTCATAAAAAAAAATACATATTATTATTATTATTATTATTATTTTATTATTATTATTATTATATTGACTATCATCGAGATTACTAGAGAGACTGACTGATTATATTCAGCTTATTTAAAACAGATAATTAAATCCACAGCATAATGAAGTAATGATTTGGTCGACAAACCGTACGGAATGTAGCTCAAGTATAGAACATGGTGAATATATTTCTCCAAGTAAATTAATTATCGAAAATAATTAAGTTAATTAAGATAATTTATTATTATTAATTAATTACACTTGGTGGCTCAAAGTAATCAATCTTGCTATCTCGGGGGTTGATGCCCATTGACTTGTAGTACAATCACACATTTTAAGATTTTTTTTTTTTTCAAAAATAAAACAATTTGAAATAAAGAAAGAAATATAAATTTAGTAATTGGTGAATCCAAACAAAACCCAAGTGCATTTTGCTAGGAACCAAAACCTCTGGAGATTTTGTCGATTCTAATGTACTTTGGTTTGTTGTCCTAAGTTCATGTTTTCTTGCAAGTTGGATTTTGGAAACAATTCCAATAATTAATTAATTAAGTCTTTGCTAATACCACACTTATTTTCTTCCTTTACCCCTCTTTTTGGCCTTTCGATATTAGAAACACAAGTACCCATAACATTCAACAATTCTAATTACTTTTAATTAAACCATTTTTAGTCTCTAAACCCAAGATATGTAATTGGTTGGTTTGTGTGTTTGGTTATCTTTGTTAATAATTAATTCAAGTGTTAGTGTGTTTGTTGTGTACTGCTAGTGCTAATGAGGCGAATTTGGCGGTAAACGGTCGAGTACTTACATTTCCAGTCTAATGTTTTTCTTTTATACTTATTGTGTATTATTTTTGTTTTTTTCAACTCGAATGTTTTATGTTCATAGCGTTAAATTGTTTATTAATTATTTTTAAACTTGCAGATGATTTAAACAATAAAGAAATAATAAATTTTCCGTGTCAACTGTTGTGTTTAGTGATTATATGAAGTATTTGGGTCGAGTTCAAAAACCAAGCTATGTAACTTTTAGAGTCTTTTGGTAATGTGATTGGAATTTGAGGAACCTTGCTATATTCAAATTATCATCTTCCGTATTTAAGACACTCACTCGGTGGATAATTTAACGTCATTTGTTGATAATGATATTAAGTAGCGTCTAGACTTTGATATAATGTTTTATTTGGATATGAATTAAGTTTAATTTCAGTTAAAAATGTCTTATTTCGGGGAGATGGTAGCTCAACATATATATTGGTTCAGTAGCAACTATGAATGAAGAAAAGAAAATGCAACTTTCATTGTCATACGGAGATGAAAAAAGTACGATAAAAATACTGATATTGAACAAAAATTAAAACAACTGCTCCATATAAGTCTTTTCGAGAATTGATCATTTATATGACAAAATCATATAAAACAATTATATATGCTTTATTTTATTAATAGATTCTATAGTTTAAAGAAAAGGCTAGTTATCATCATCCATCAATGCTGGAAAACTTTAACACTATTATATTCCTAGTTTTGAATAGTAGTGAAATTATCTCAATCTGCCTATGGTTTTATCCATTTCGGATTTTACGTAAATTTGTGTTTCATTTATGTTCTTATTATTCTTATTATTTGTCTATATTCATAACAATATCTACATCAAAATTATACTAAAAATGACTGAAATCTGTCCTTTTTAAATTTGTAACTATAGTTTATTTTTCACTAATTCTTTAGCTTTTTTCTATTTTTCTAATACATGAAAAGGGAAAAAAAAAGAGAATAACTCAGTAAGAATGTATTCATTTAAAGCATAATAATTAAATTGATAGTGCAATTCAATTCATTATAAGCCGTGTAGAATTTATTCTTATAATTTTTAAATACATATGTAACATTATGCATGAGGAACATGACCATAAAATTAAACGTATGTGCTTTGTTAGGCATAATGAGGATATATATTAATTAAAGAAAGGAATGTACACAAAGTTCAGTGCAGTCTTTTTTTTAGCTAAATGCCATATTAGTTTAACTATTAGAGACGGCATACAATTAACACTTGCTCACAATATGACAATTTTTGACGTTTTATCTTAAGTTACAAGTTAGTGCTCAAATTAATTATTCTTTATATGCTTTGTATTATTATTGTGGGTGAAATGCATCATTTAATTAATCAAATGGAATAAAACATTCTTCTTCTACATAAGCAACATAGTCAAATATGTAGATAGGTCATCTATAAAAATGTAAGCATCTATGTGGATGTGTGTATTCTCATTGAGATTCTTTGTGTTTAGTAGTAGTTTTATTTTGTATTGTCAATTTTCAATTAAAAAAACACATGAATGCAGTACAATTGTGTCTATACCAACCACCAAACATAACAAGATTTGAATTAGAAGTGTCAACGGGTGAATTTTAGTAGGTTCAGAACTAAAATCGGTCAAAACATGTCCAGTCATAGAGTTTTGGTTTCGGATCCAATTTCAAAATCGGATTTGTTTAGCACCGAGCAGGACCGATTCATTCTAAATCGATCCAGTCTTTTTTTTCTTATTTATAAAATTGTGTTAGATACATATTTTAGAATCCACATGTAAAAAATATATAATGTTGGTCCCGAATACTGTGTGTACCAGTTAATAATTTTCACAGATTAAAATCTTTGAGTGATCTCATGTACTGAAGGGAGGAACTTCAGTGAGAGTGAATACTTCAGATAGCAATCCCTCAGTCTACACTTAGTGTTTGACTGATGGACTAATATCAGAAAACTTAATGCAATCTTTCTCTTTTCAATTAATCAGTATTCAAAGTATGATAAACAATGAAAGATAAATACTGAATGTAAATGAGAGAGACATGATTTGGTTTGCGTGGTTCGGAGATAAAAACTCCTACGTCCACGTGTCTCGATGTTAGTCGAGGGTTTCCAAGTTAATGGAGAAAATAATAATCTTACAGTGATCAACCACAAAGGGTTAGATAGACAATAAATCTGATCACTTCTAGCTTCGAACTTAATCTAATGCTAAGACTATTCTTCGGTTACAATGAGATCGCTAAGAAGAACACTGGGGAATGAAATCTGAAAGCTTGAGTGTTCTAGACGGATAGCTTGAAAGCTTGAGCTTTGAGAACGAGGATAGCGATAGCGAGTTGTAAAATTGGGTAACCGGTAGTTGAAGCGTTTGATGCAGCGGGATATATATAGCTCTTTCATAGAATGTATCCGTTGTGAGATAGAGCTTCATTTGAATTCTTCCCGTTGGAGTCTTCGTCCTTTTTGCCATTTTTGGTGTCTACAACAAGATTGTGTTTCACCTACTGAGATTTTTGCCGAAAGTGGTATGTCCTATAAAATAGACTGTCACTCAGTGGAAACTTCAGAATTGGACATCAGTGCAGTACTTCAGATTAAACTTCAGTGGCAATGTGACTTCAGCTTCTAACTTCAACTTGAAAACTTCAGTACAGACTTCAGATGAGTGGTCCTTCAGTTTTGGTATAGTCTTGTACCTTCAGTAGCGTCCGTCCTTCAGTGTACCTGAAAAATAGAACTCCATAACATTTGAGTTCTCAGACAAAACACTAGAGAATTCAGTTTTGGACTTATTACATCTTTCAGGGGAGGTTTTGAGATTTGAATCAAAACACTTATAAATATTTCCCAACATATAAGGTTAGATCCGGTTTGCATTCTGAATCGATTCATGCAACTAAAATAGTGTAATTGCTCAATTTTACCGATTCTGTTTGGTACGAATGTGACAATAATCTTTCTATTTCCATCTCTAGAATCCAAACTACTTTATCGAGTTCAAGTTTGGTCCAAATCCAATTATACCGATTTCAATTTAATTTAATGTAATTCAATTTAAAAAAAATATATATCGGAGTTCGTACTAAATATTTAATATAAGAAAGAATTTTAGAAATTCCAAGATGCCCAATGTATTAAATCTTATATGAATGACAAATTTTAACTTTACCCTAAGTATGGACAAAAACAGAAAAGAATTATCTAAACATAAACTGATGAAACAAAGTCCAAAAATAAAGAAAGCGCATATCGGCAAATGATTTAGTTTTGGCATATATTTTCTCATTTAAGACAAAATTATTTCTAACAATAAAAATTATTTGATAATTAGAGCTTCACATCTAATCAAATTTTGACACCTAATAAGTTTTATTCTGTGCTCTAGCATAATTGGGCGCCTGGGCAGACCAAGCAGTACCTAACAAAATGCTAATCTAAATAATGGGCCCTTAATTATATTAATTTGTACTCTAATTACTTTAAACAAATATTTTAAGTTTAATAAAGGGCTTAGCTTCACTCTAATTAATTGGAAAATAATGCACTTCGTCAACACCTAAATTTTGACTTGTGTTAGTTCATTTTTGGAGCTAGGACACACATGAAGACATGGTTTGGCAATTCGCATCTTGGAATCTAATCAAATTTTTGGAAATTCGTCTTTTAAATTTAATATATAATCTTCAATTTTTAAATATATATGAATGTTTTGATATATGTATTCACATCATATTTAGATCTTGAAAAAAAGAAAGTGTTGTAACGGAATAGGATAATTGAGTAATCGAAACAAACATAAACGTAAAGAGGCACAGATTTACGTGGTTCACCAACGTTGTGTTGGCTACGTCCACGGGCAGAAAAAAGGAGAACATATTTTATTATGATAGTGACGGCTACAAATACAGAATGCGTGCCCTACTTCAAGGCATACTAACAAATCTCCACCTTGACTTGAATCTTAACTTCCTTGCAGATGCATCATTACAATGCCGGACAAACAGACTTCTCCTTTCCTGCCTCAGATTTACCCTCATTGGGCAACTAACAACTCATGATGTTAAGCAAGTCCAAACAGTGTCGAAACTTGCTATGTGGGATCGGCTTGGTGAACATATCAGTAGGATTATCAGCAGTACCTACTTTCATCACCTTGATTCTTTGTTCATTCCTCAGAAAATGGTACCTCACATCAATATGTTTGGTCCTCTCATGATGGACCTGATCCTTGGCCAAACAGATAGCACTCATACTATCACAGAACACAACAGCTTGCTCTTGATGTAGACCAAGATCACCAATTAGCCCTTTCAGCCAAATTCCCTCTTTCGCAGCCTCTGTCAACGCCATATACTCCGCTTCAGTCGTAGACAAAGTAACTGTAGCCTGCAAAGTTGTCTTCCAACTTACAACAGCGAGACCCCCGTTTGCGTAGCGACAAAACCAAATTCAAGGCATACTAACAGAAAGAAATGATATGACATATTAGGGTTCTTTCATAATAGACTACACATTTTAATATTGAAAATCCAAATTATAAACATGCAAGAAAGTAGATAACTAACTATAACTTTCAGAATGAGTTTTATGACAAAAAAATTTAGGAACTTATATAACTTGACTTTTAAATATTTGAGAAATGTTTTAGGTCGTGGTGCATTAATCCCCTTCTCGTGATTTAGTTTTACTTATGCGTGCTTCGTCGGTTGTGTTTTATATCTTGTTGTTGGACGTTTGTAAGATATCATATCCAAAATTTTCACGGACAAATATGTGATGTGGGGGTGAGATTAGAGTAAAAGTATGTAGATCTATAAATAATTAATGTCACCAATTGTTAAAAATGATCTACGTCCCGTCCTTAGCAGGTATTGTTAGAACCCACACGTAACATATCTTGTAAATAAATAAATAATTAATTTTGATAAAAAAATTATTGATCAGGATATATAGTTTAATATTTATAAATATGAAATAATAAAAAAAACTAATAAAAACAAAATTATAATAATCTGTATAATTATTTGACATTATATGGTATTATCATGTTAGTTACGAACACGTTAAATTATATCCGCCACAAACGGTGAAACATTTCTACATCAATTATGTTACATTAACAATATTCACATTTTTTTATCTTCAGTGAAGCTTTCATTGCAAAAAATATACTATAAAATTGTGATTTAGTTGGTAAATTTTTAAAACTCAAATCAATATCATAAAATGAGATAAGCTAAGAATTTATATACCCAGATTAAAAACACTTTTAGAAATATTAGTCTTATATATCCTTTTACTTTTTTCCCTTTTTTTAACGGATGCAATACACAACTGTTTCGATTGTGTATTTCTTTACAAGGAATACACAAATATACCTGAAATTAATTTGCATGCAATACACGACTAATTCTAAAACAATCACATATTCATGTATTATGCATAAAATAAGCATGAAAACACACTAGGCTAGCTACTAAGGTAGTAACTTAGTCTCAATAGGTTGTTAACAGTCTTATCATAAGAATGATTGTACGATCCAAAGTTTTCAACCATCGAAATCGAAATCCTAATTCTATGTTGTATAATTTTGTAAAGACCCAATGAGCATGTCTATGAGAACTAAGTATTCAATATTAATAGTGTGCATGTGTATCCTATGTTGGCTAGTGAACAAAAAGTAATAAGAATTGTACTCTCTCATTGCTTTGGAGGGGCAAAGTCAATCTAAATTTTTAGAATAATCGGAGAAGGAGCAAAAGGACGAGGAATTGAGGCCAAGGAAGTCATACGAGAACGTGGCGGGAGAAACGGGCGAGAAGACACGCGAGACGAGGCAGAAGCTGGATGTGAATTTGTTATGTCTAGCGCAACAACTTTGTTTTGACTCGTTCTCCTTCGTTTCAACTTCGATTTTGGATTTATTTTCGACTACAGACTCATATCGAGACAAGCTTTAGTCATATGCTTTTCAAATTCATGTCCTATGCACAGGCCACCGACCACTGGCCTGTGCCGTTGGTGAGTCATGAAGCGCCCCGCAACGATCGGTGGCCCTGCCGCCGCGATCATTGGGAGCTATTTTGAGCGAGATTTTACCTATTTATACACGAGTTTTGGGTGTTTAAACACAACCTTTTACCTATTTTCATTTCTTAAAACCTAGGAACACTTTACTCGCTTTTGTTAGTTATAATTCGCCTTCGGGACGACAGATTGAGTGGATTTGAGTTGTTAATTCTCCACAATGGTCTATAATTTCTATTAATTATTTGTTGAATGTTCTAGTTGATTATGTTTGTTGATTAAATTTTTCTTGTTTAATTGAAACGTCTGATCACCGTTACAATTTCTTAAATATTGGTTGAGGTCGAGAATAATTCTAATATTGGATCTAGGATTTTAATCAACATTAATTATGAATCGAAAACGTATGAATTAATTGTTTGTTTATTATTCTTGAAATTCTTAATTGGGTAATCTGAATACGAGAGTTATGATTGCTATGTGATTATGAATATGAAAGTGATTAATTAGACAACTCTTAAGAAGACTTGATGAGTGAACAAATGCATAATTAATTGGAGTATGATTTAATCAATCGTATATCTTCTTAATCATATGCCCCTTTATTCCTGACTCCTATATTTTATTTATTTTATCTGTTTGATAGTCTGCAATTATTTGGATTAGAGTGTTTAGAATTTTAATTTATGTTTATTAACACTTTTAGGTAGAATCATCATGTTAAGTTTTCCTTGAGATTCGACATGGGTCAACTTAATCGTCTACAATAGACCCCGAACTCCTACGAGAACCAAAAGTGCACATTTTAGGTTGAACAAATACAAATGCTCCAATGTGAGCAAATATTTATAGAAACAGTTAAAACGATTCTTTAGTTCATTCCATCTAGAAGTTGCATATAATTATAAAAACGTCCAACAATTCACGAATGGAAATGATTAACATGCTCTCAAGTATGTCCCATGTTACATGATTTATATTAAATATTTAATAAAATATTAATTATCAAATTTTATTTAAAAATGATTAATTATGAAATATTTAATATTAATTAAATAATAAAAAATAAGAAGAAGAATAAGAATAAGAATAAGAATAAGAATAAGAATGAAGATTCATTATATATCAATGCAACATAATTCGGTGACAATTTAAGTTATATAACTATGTCACAAGTTTATTTTTGTGAGCCTTGGCGCGGGGCCAAGCTGGACCGAAGCACGGTGCGAGACGTGCAAGGCAAGGCATTGTGGTGCGGCGTCGGGTGATGCGAGTGTCGTTCAACGGGGCAACGTGAGTGTTGTCCCTTGTGCCAAGCAGAGTGGCACAAGAATGGTGCGAGATGTTGTGGAAGCACGCACACGAGGTATCGAGAGATGGTGCGGAAGTTGGCCAAGATCGTGTCGAGGCGTGGTGCCGAGACACAACGAGACATGGCGCGAGCGTGAAGCCATGTCCTACCAGGCGTGGCACGAGAGCGTGGCGCGAGCCTGGTGCACAAGTGATGCGCGGGGCACGGCCGAGACGTGGTCAGGTCCCAGGCAAGGCTTGGTGCCGAGCGGAGCGGCATAAGGATGAGTCGAGACATGAGTGCCCGAGACATGGGCCAAGACATGTGTGTGGCATGAGACGGAGACGTAGGCCGAGACATGTACGAGACGTGGGCCGAGGCGTGGTGCCAAGGCCCAGTGCCAAGCGGAGCGGCACGTGATGTTCAAGAATGGTGCGCGCCATTATCCTAGAAGATGAGAGTGGCATGCACGTGTGGTGCGCGCCACTGGCCGAGAAGTGGCACGCAAGCGTGGTGCGTGTCACTGGCTGTGAGCTGCTGAGAGATGGCGGCACATGCATGGCAACGACGCAGCACGGGACGCGCGGGCGTGGCGCGGGCCGCGGGCGAGTGTGACGCCTAGGCCGAGTGTGAGATAACTCGGGACGTTAGTTTGGTGATTGTGTGTGCAAGTTTTGGTTCCTTTATATGTGAGAAATAAAAAAGTTGGGAGCGAGATATCCCGTAAACTTGAGTGTGTCCCTACATTCATATATTGTCCGTTGCGTAAACTTAAATTGTAGGTAAGATTTGGCTCAAGCAATCAATCCATACACGGGCGCGAGTGCTCATTTGAGAAAGTTGATCAAAGTTGAGTGTCATGACGCTGCACAGGGCGCGAAAAATTCGGTTCATCGAGTTACCTCCGTGAAACACTACAAGTAAAAGACAGCTTACCTTGTAAGGTTCCCAACTGCATTTCTTTTTTAAATTAAACTAAAAAAATAAATTATATATATATATTGGTGAAGACGGCTTACTTTGTTTTTCACACACACCGTAGAATACCCAATAACATTGGGCCGGCCCAGCTTAACTGAATATTACTATTTTACCCCTCGTACTTGATGTCTGGTTTTTTGTTTGCCGTGCTCCTTATCCACAGACATGTTTACTTGCATTTTTCCTGTTTGCAATTGCATCACACCCAAATTTAAATATAATAAACAATCAATGAGAACCGGTTCGACTGGTTGTGGCCCCAATTTAACATGTTCATGATTGATGTGATATTTGTCATATTAGTACATGAGTTATTATAATTTTTTGTTTTTTTATGATTTTTATTTTATTATTATTTTATATTAAATAATTTTAAAAAATGCTCTAATCAATAAATCATAGTCGTTGATAATTAATATAAAAAAATTATTTTTAATATTTATCTACTAAAAATATTAAATCATTCGTAGGCATATTAACCCCTTCCACCACGGCCTGGTGATTACTTAGTTCTTATGTGTGGTAAATTGGTTAAGGAATGTTTGGTTGATAATTTGCCTAATTTATTTTTATTTTTTAAGAGGGTCGATAATGATTTCCTATTTTTACTCAATAGTGACTCGATTTATTAGTTGGAGTGAAGTGTGTTATCAATTATCATGCGATTCTTTGTATAAAATGATTGTTGGATTTATTACAATTTCCCTTCATATTTTCCACCACCTTTAATCGAGTATTCAGTATAGTGTGTAATTGAGCATTTAGTCGAGTTTCAAACTAAAAAAATTAATTTTTAAAATGATGTAATTGAGCAATTTCCCTTTATACTTGAACCCAAACTCGAACTCGAGCTCGATAAACATTAAGTCGAACTTGAATTCATACTCGATAATAATATTATCGAGCTTTCCACGAACTAAGCTCGAACTCAATAATTATATTTCGAGTAAATCTCAAAAAAACATTCAATATTTCGAGTCGATCTCGAGACGAGTTCAAACACACCCGGATTGTTTACACATTTACTTTTGATAGACGGACCAACGAGTTGGTACGATGTGATAGGATTATTCAATTACATTTCGTTGAATATGTATACATTCCAAATATGTGCATAGGCGAATAAAATGTTTTGATTTGGATGGTAGATGCAAATATTTTAATTTTTAATTTTGTACTATTTTATTTTCATTATATAAATAAAGGTGAAAGATTTTGTATTGATGAGAAGTTGGCCAATGAGCCTACTTATTCTCCAATTAGATTGTAATATATTTAATGTGGCTTAATAGACTGGAAATTAAATATATGGCTCATAATAAGAAAAAACATTATTAGTCCAATAGAAATAATCATTGATGGAAGACACCCAAATCTTGGTACATAGTAAATGAGTATCACTGAGGATATTAAATATGAATACCTAAAGCATTAAATCTTGTAGTAATTCGAATACCTATAGGTTGATGTTTAAATTCATATTATAATAATAATATAATATGCTTCTCACTATGTGTAGTGTGTGTATTGTGTAAGCATATATGTAAGCTTTATAACGTGAAATAATAAATGCTACAAGAGTTCTTTGTTTTGTACGGTCGCAATTAATGCTCAAATGCATTTATTTTATCTCATTTTTCATAGCTATATATTTCTTCATTATAATATATACACAAAACTTGTCTGATTTGGCCTAAAATTTGTGTTTGTTGGCCTTAAACTCGTCAATTGGCCTTGTCGTAGAGTAGTGATTATACGTAATTCGAAAATTTTCATGTTTAAGATTGAGTTGTTTAGAATTTGCAGGAGTTTTACTTGCTCGAATGGTGAATCGGAATTTATTGTCACTCAAAAATGTTATAATTGATACGAGATCATATCAAAAACCGTCTACCATTATTGAATTTATATTAGTGGTTCAATAAAAAAAAAGTAAAATCCGATGATTTAATCTTTTAAGATTAGATGGTTTAAAATTAAGATTTGGATCATATACAATTAGGGGTGTATACGAGCCGAGCCGAATACTAGCAGGCTCGAGCTCGGCTCGTTAAGATTTGGATGGGCTCGAGCTTTAAATTGAGCTCGAGCTCGGCTCGTAATTTTTATATGAAGCTCGAGTTCGGCTCGGTATGTATTCGTTTACTTGAGCTCGAGTTTGAGCTCGAATTTTGACTATTTTTTTTTTCAATTTTGAACTCAAGACAAAATAAAACATACTCTAGCATTTAGTTACAAATGTACAAAGCAACAAATAAGTTATGGTCACAAATTTCATTTAGCTTGAACAAAAAGTTTCAAAAGTTCCAAAATAACAATATTCACCAATAAAAATTGTTCTTAAAAATTTCACCTTCTAAAACAACATAGAAAGTTGCCCAAAAATCTACAAAAAAAAAAAAAAAAAAAAAACATGGACCATGTCGATCAATGCTTGATCCTGGAGCTATTAATGGATATTAAAATTGCGCTAGTGTTATATATATTCTTTAAAAATATTTATAATACTAATACTAATTATATTTATAGTTATATATATACATGTTAGAAATTAATATATTATTACGTGAATAGGTATATTAAAAATAGATATCTTTGTGCAACTAAAAATAAATATCAGTCATTGATCAATTGATCTAAGTATCAACCAAATAATAACAAATTTTATATTTTAAAGATAAAATATTTTAGATAATACATTTATTCAAATTATCTTTTAGTACCATTGATCTAATTCATATGACAATCAATTTTTATATATTACATTGATCTAATTCATATGACAATCAGTTTTTATATATTAATGGATATTAAAGTTGCACCATTGAGTTATATATATTCTTTAAAAATTATTTATATTTATAATACTCCCTCCGTCCCACCAAAGTAGTCCCATTTGATTATAATACTACACTCATTTCAATATAATAGGGGACTACTTTCGTGGGACGGAGGTAGTATTAATTATATTTATAGTTATATATACAAGTTAGAAATTAGATATATTATTATGTGAGAAGTTATAATAAAAATAAATATCTTTGTACCAACTAAAAATAAATACGAACTATTGATCTAACTATGAACCAAACAATAACAATAAAAAATATTTTAGATAATACATGTACTCAAATTATCTTTTAATATATGCTATTGATATATACTATTGATTGATCTAAAATTCTAAATGATATAACTATCTTTTAGAAATGACTTGTAGTTAAGTAGTTGTCTACTTATTTTTGAAATATTATAAATTATTTATTTTATACAATATTTGTAATATTTCTTCTATACATAAAAATACATAATTATATTAAAAAATTAGATATAATATAATTTTTTTTCATAAATTTGTTATATTCTATAATATATATGAAAATACATATTAATACGTTTGATATAAATAACGAATCGTATATCACAATTTCGGTGTACTTTAAATTATTTGGTTGTTCGAATCAAGTTTTAAATATATTTCCAATATTTTTTGTATTCATATTCAGTTTATAAATCTGCATTATAAAATATATTATATTTGATTTAAATAACTTAATATATCGTTCTATTAAAATATTCTTATGATACATTTAATTAGAATGGTTACTATATATTTATAGTTATATTTGTATTGTTTATATAATATTATTATGTTATAAACTTAGATATATATGTATTAGATATGAACATGTGATTTATGCAACTTATTTTTTCTTATAATATATAAATTACATTTATAAAATTGAATTATAATATATATTAAAGTTTGGTTGAAATAACTCATCAAACAAATCATGTTGTCATAATAATTTTTAAAAATACAGTATTACGTTTATAATACTAATTGTACCCATAAATATTGCAATATATTTATATAATATTATAAATTATTCAATTTATGAATCAACATTATCATACACGTACAAGTTTGATTTAAATAACTTGATATAAAGTTTGTAATCAATAATTTAGATGTAGTTTATAGTCATATGCTCATAATAAGTCACGTGCAATTTATTTTTTTAATTATGATTATTATTAACCAATTTTATGCTTATGTCAATAAACACAAAATTTGTAATTTATCATTGATTAAATAATCATAATTTTTTTGAATAAATAATAATATTGCGAACATGTTCGCGAACCTGTTCACGAACACGTTCGCGAACATATAATCAAACGTGTTCGCGAACATGTTCGCGAGCTGGCTCGTTTAGAATCGAACCAAACATGTTCGCGAGCTCGCGAGCCGAACTTCAGTAAGCTCGAGCTCGGCTCGAAAATCTAAACGAGCTTGATTTGAGGCTCGAGCTCGGCTCGTTTAGAAAACGAACGAATTTCGAACGAACTTTTTTCGAGCCGAACGTCGAATAGTTCACGAGCGGCTTGGTTCGTTTACACCCCTATATACAATGGCATATCCCCAACAAAAAATAAGAACTGGTTACTCATGCGATAGATGTTTTTAGTTAAAATCTCATCCCTATTATGTCTGGTTTAATTGAAATTCTCAGATTTTCAAAAGAATACATGTCGATGGACAAATTTAATTAAAATGTTAAGAATTAATAGGTGAAATTACATGTTTGTATTAAAAAAAGAGTGAGGCAAAAAAAATGAAATGCAACCTTTTGTATACTGTGCTCTTTTTTTAATATAATATTGAAGATAAGTTTGGACTTGAATTTAACTAGTCTCTCTTTGAGATTTATTTTACATAAGTAAAGCTATTGATGTTTTATTATCATTAAAGGTGGGGTGCAGTTATTTAGTGCGTTAATATTCAAGATAATAAGTCTTAAATTTGAGTCATTCCATCATAACTTTGTAACTTAATTTAACGTAGTCAATTTATAAATAAAAAAAGCGGTGCAATGTGCGCGTACTGATGTTATGGTAAAATGATTATTCAGGATGTTTCGGATTGAAATCTCATTACCATTAAATTAAATTTAATGTAAATACTTATTTTGAAGAAAAAAAGTCGGTACATCGTGTAGGTATCCTATTGAAATGTTTCACATAATTGCTCCTAATATGTTTCTATAAATGATGATTTAAATTTTAAATTAAATTATATTATATTATATTAAAATTTTACGAAATATTCGAACTCGAATTGAATTGTCTCTCACGTATCAAACTCCTACTACTATAATTAAATCCAATAGTTGTGTAAAGTATAGCAAGAAATCAATTTACCATTTCAAAATATTATATATATATATATAGTAAAGTGATCAAATAAAAATGATTATGTACGAGCTAAAATAAATTTTGACTATTAAATTAATTAGATAAATGGTAGAGATTAAAAGATAATTTTGGTATATATCTTATTTAAAATATTTTATCCCTAACAACAGAAAATTTGTTATTTTTTCTAACTAGAGTTTACAGATTATGATATAGTTTAATTATATTCGTTAAATGAAAAATTTGGATGGTTCAGATTTTAGTTAACACAAGCAAATTTATTTTTATTATAATCATGCATGCCCATATATATATATATATATATACACACAAACATTAAAGGGGACAAAGATTTTATGCACAAATGGTAAATTATTTTGACATCTTAAAGTTATGTTTGATATTCATGACATGATACTCATCTCAAGATAATTGCTCTATAATTGTGACAATTATAGAGCAATTATCTTGAGATGAGTATCGTGTCATGAATATCAAATATAGCCTAAGCGATTGTTTTCTTGAAGTGGCGACTATTAATGAATTATCTAAGCCTCTAGCTTATGTATCAAAATCGAGCTGACTGGATTTAAATATCTAACTCAAAATATTTGAAAATGTAATTTTATGTTAAATATTTTTTTTTATTGCTTTTAGCCTTTAATTCTCTAACAAAAATATTACTTATTGTGAAATTAATCTTTTCCATAGAATCAGTTCAAAACGATAAGTTAAATGGCCGAAATACCAATATTTACATTATACCCTACTAATTAATATTTGTTGGCAAAGGGATTAATGTCATGAACTCATGTTAGACGTTTGGGACTGAATTTAAGAAATAATTATTCTAAATGGTCGTATAGTGAGTTCTTAAATTTTATTTTTGTCTAATAAATAAAATATATAATTTATTTATATTTAAAGTTTGGTTAACATAGCTTCAAAACAAACTATTTTACTCGTAATTATTATTGTTTTGATTTATAATATTTCAATCAAATCAAACCAAATTATCATCCAAACTAAATCAAACTATATATTTTAATTTAATTTGATTCTTGATTTAGTTTTGATTTCATTTACTATTCGCATAAGTACGTACATTAATTTTTATATAATAGTATATAGTTATTGAATTTTTTTTTTAATTTTCGCATAAAAATAAATGGATAGTAATTATTAGTACGATGTGATAAATTGTCATCTTCAAAGTTCAAACTAATCAATCATTAGATTCATTATTTTTCTATTATTAATTTTAGAGGAATAGAGGATCATGCATTATCTCAATTAATTAAATGCTCATATATATAATTATGGCAAAATAATTGGATTAAAATAAAAGTTTGGCCATGCAAGGGTGTTGAAATTTAGGATGCAAATGATGAAAAGAAAATTCTAATTCTAGTGACATTCTAAAAGTTATTATTTCAACTTTTGATATAATCTTGAGAACTTAATTTAATTAATGGGAAAGAGTGACGCCTCACAATCGAGAACACATGTATTGCCTGGATTCATGCATGTTAGAAGTAGAATTTGGATGTTTTAAATTCCCAAAATTAACATTAATATGTATATTTGGAAAACTGCGCAAAATACAAAATAAATAAATAAATAATGTCTTTATTAATATTTATGGCATCGAATCCTAGGTTGCCTGCCACGTTTACCTCAGTTGTGAAAAAAAAGAAGCATCTACTACAAAGTTGTAAAATCACAGTGTGATCACATAAAAAGAAATAAGTGTTTTTAAGTGTTAAATATCAAATAAAATTAGCTTACTAATTTTAAAATTCAAATTATATTTATATTCAATAATATCCAAAAATATTATTTAAGAACTTGAATATTATATTAAAATTATGTTTTTAAATTTGTAAAGTTAAATAGAATCTCTAAATATTTATTAGATTAAATTATATTTCAAAATTTATAAAGTTAAATAAAAATTAAAAATTAATTATTAATGGTTAATCTATAGATATTAAAAAATTAATTCAGTTTATTTGGATCCAAAAAGTTTAAAAAAGCAAATCTTTTTCTATATTACACCAATATGTGGTAACTCACGACATGGCTGCATAGATTTATTCTATTTCCATCCACTCTAAATTCATCATTTTTCACTATTAAACCATACAAAAAGAAAAAAACTGTTTACCCTAGTAAAACCTCTATAAATTAATACTCGATAAATTAATAATCTCTCTAAAATAATAAAATCTTCCGGTCCCGATTTGGGCCTTTGTAAAAAATCATCAATTTCGATAAGATAATAAAATAATAAGTTTTCAAAAAAATCCCATTATAAATATTAGGTCCCATCAAAACTCTAAATTAATAATTCATAAATATTACAAAAATTATAAATATTAGATGAGAAGACATAGTTGGGACTTGGGTGTTATGAATTATTTTATTTCCATATCGAGATTTATATAGTATATGTTTCCTTTATGATGCATGAATATATTTAATTGACAATGAATTGATACATATATGTAATTGTTAATTGCATGAATATATTAAAGTAGATACACAATGAATTGGTTGTTGATACATGAATATAATTGATTGAAACATAATAAATTCATTTATGTTCAATACATGTACCAAATTTGCTGAATTTAAAAAGTCTCTCTTTTAATTAATAAATTATTAATTTATCGATATATTAATATTTCTCTAAATTAATAAAATTCCATAGTCCCAAGGATATTAATTTATAAAGGGTTTACTGTATTTTGAGTGTATACTCTTCTACTCCTTCCGTCCCCATCCCATTAAATATATCATGTTTTGATTAAAATTATAATAGTCTTTTGATCAAAACAAGACATATTTAGTGGGACAGTGGGAGTATATTTTATCTATTCATGTTTCTTTCAATTGCTAAAGCTCTAGTCACGTTTCCAAAGAAAATACTTAATACTAAATTCGTGATATTATATAAGTATTCACAGTTAATACTGAACTATCACATGTCTCTCAAATATCTTGAAAAACATGCACTCTCTTATTATGGTTGTCTCAAATTGCAAATTGGATTTAAATTTCATGAGTAGTAGGTGAAATATCTCGTGTATAGTCTTATAAACTTTTATATATTCATGTTTCTTTCAATTTCTCAAGCTCTAGCTACATTTCTAATGAAAAGACATAATACTAAACTCGTGATATTAGATAAGTTTGCACAATTAATATTGAACTATCTCTTTTCTATCTCAAATACCTTGAAAAACACATGTTCTCGAATTATGAATTTCCCTAATTGCGCCTTGGATTTAACTTTCATAAGTAGTATGTGAATTTATTTCGTGTAACTCGTGTAGTCTTATAAACTCTCTCTATTCACGTTTATTTCAATTGTCTAAACTCTAACAACATTTCTAATTAAAATACTTAATACTAAACTCGTGATATCAGATAAGTATTCACAGTTAATGTTGGATTATCTCGTGTCTATCAAATACCTTGAAAAATATGTGTAGTAGGTGGAGTATCTCGTGTATAGTCTTATAAACTTTAAGTATTCATGCTTCTTTCAATTACTCAAGCTCTAGTCACGTTTCCAATAAAAATACATAATTGAACATGTGATATTAGATACGTTTTCACAATTATTACTGAACTATCTCGTGTCTATTTCAAATACCTTGAAAAACATGCATTTTCGAATTATGAGTTTCTAAAATTGCTCCTTGAATTTTACTTTCATGACTAGCACATGGATTATCTCGTGTCTAGTCCTATACACTTCGTCTATTCCGGGATTTCTTAACTGTAAAAGTCCTAAATTGTGTTGCCAGCGAAATACAGATACTAAACTCGTGATAGCTTATAGGTTTTCGTGACTAGTAGTGAATCATCTTGTGTCTGTCTCAACTAACTTGAATCATCAATATTTTGAATTGCACCAACGATGAAAATATAACATTCAAATCATGACCGCAGATAAATCTTCTTATGAGTAACAATTAATTATCTTGTATCAAATCTTATGTCCGTTGTAAAAGTATACATCTTCCATTACAAGAAAAAATATTGATTATTGTAGCCACCATCCATTAAAAATATCAAAATTCACTCAAATTTGTCACCCATTATGTATCTATCACCCATCACTTGTTAGATATCTTACATTTGCGGGTATCAATCACTCGAGAAACAAATCAAAATATGAATTAATAAATTTAACTAAAATATTATCATATTATTGGAGAAGAATAGAAAAATATTACTCTCTCTGTCTCATTCAAGATGACCATTTTTTTCCATTTTCGTCTGTCCCACAAAGTTGGCTCATTTCCTTTTATAGTAATTTTTTGTGTTTTAAGTGTATTGTGTAAACAAAAAGAAAGGAATCATCTTGTTCTGTGTGCCGAAAAGAATGGGCCATCTTGAATAAGACAGAGGGAGTATTAATTTTAGGTATATAGGCGGATATTTCATGGGTGTTTCACGGGTAACTTTTTGCGAGTATAAATATTAACTATCTATACTCATTCCCGCGAACTAAATGAATAATAAATTTCAACTATAAATCTATTTGTAAGTATTAAATATCTCTTTAGTACACACTGAGATCGGGTACTCGCGAGTAAATTGACATCTCTTGTACACTCAAATGAGTGTTTTTTCGAACTTAAAAAGGTATTAAGAAGTTAAACTTAATTATTAAAGTGTAATAAAATGAATTTACAAGTCCAAAACTATCTCAAAATTCAATTTGTGACTTGATAATGTATTAGTACTGAATTCTGAATTTACATGATGTTGTTGATGTACTTTTTGGAGATGGCACTTTTCTACAAGCTCATCGTGCTCTCATTTCTGCTTCTCAATCTGAAGCGGCCAAGTACACTGATTATGTCTTAAAGCGGTGGTCTGAAGACTTGACAAACCGATCCGCTGGCACTATCAATGCTTGCCATTCCTCCTACTCTGCGGAATTGAAGAAGTGCACTGATTCCTTCAACCGTTCTCTCTCTCAACAAGCCAAGAGATTCACTGACACTATGGACATTCTCACCACTAAGAATCGCTCCATGAAAGCCTCTATTGTTGATGCACTTCAAACTCTGGAGAACCTGACTCCTCGTATTAATGCCAAAGTTGAGGAAGCTATATCTTCTCAGTACTCAAACTTGAGAGAATTTGTGAAGAAGGAATTGAAGTGCAAATTCCCTAAGCTTCTTGATGAAAATCATGTTTCAACCATTCAGAAGACCAATGAGCAAATTCGCGCAATCAATAGTCATCGTCGAAGAATCACTAACACTAAAGCATCCATCTCTAGACTGAAATCTGAAGTTGTTTATCTTCGCAAGTGTTCTAGTTCTCATTCCAAGTCTATCGCCCGATTGAGGATTCATACACGCACTGCCAGACGACGTGTCACTCAAGCTCGTGATACTCTAAAGCTGCTTCCTACTAAGGTCTCCATGTTCAATGCTCGTATTGCCTATATTGCCTCCAAGAACTTCGGTCAAACAAACTACTCCAATCTTGTTGACCTTCAGATTGCTCACTCGCGCTTGCGTCTCTCTCGTCTAGACAACTTCTGCAACTCGGTCTCTGAAGGATATAACCTTGCTCAAATCCTTGAATCCACTGCTGATATTCCATGGTATGTTGATGATATTGTTCCTTCCTTTCCTTAACTCGATGGTGCCAAAAAGGGGGAAGAGGAACCTGAAAACGTGGATGAGGAAGTCATGTTGGAAGTAGAAGCTGCTGATGAAGAGATAAGAAGATGAAGAAAAGGAAGAAGAATTTTCTGCTACTGAAAAATCAACTCATGATAATGATAAGGATAAAGATGGTACAACTGGTTTCATGCCTTCTAATGTTGAAGAAACTGAAGCAGCTGGTGCTGCTGGTGGACAATTTGAGGCTCCACCTCTGTTTGAAACTCAAAATCAACCGAAAGAATCCAACAAGGATGCGGGTACAAATGTTGATGTTGCTGAGCCTGTGATTACTTTATTTGATATTCCAACCAATCAACCCACTAAAGAGAACTCAAACTGAGAATCCTAAAACCGTGGATTCTAATATTGTTACTGTTGCCACTGATGTTCCCGCTACTGAAGTCCAATCTGAACCTCCCAGTTCTGAGCTTCCATCTATCATGCCTAAAGGAAAATGAGTTCTACCTCCTATTATTGAAGAAGAAGATATGGATGAAGAACAACTTTTTGAAGGAGAAATGAGCCCTGGAGGAGAAGAGGCTACAACTGTTCAGATTACGGTTAATCTTCCTCCAGAAGCTCTAGAGAAGATGAAGAAGATGAAGGAAGTTCATGATGCAAAGTTGAAAGCTTACAGAGATATTGACACTAAATGAGCTGCCAACTTATACGTCATCAGACTTCAAGGGAAAAAGAAGAGGACTTCTCAAACTGATCCTCCCACTCATGAGCATACTAATCTATGGGTTCGCCCCAATCTGAGTGATGAATGGGAAGAGATCAAGGACGATTTTGTGAAGATGCTTGATCACTGGACGATCTATGGTGCTTCAGGAGAAACTGATCGTGACAAGCTATTTTCAGATTTCTTGGATGACTATCTTGACTCAGACTTCATGAAGCTTATCAGAGAGGATACTACAAAATTTGAAGTCTCTATCTCAGCTCCACCAAGAAAGCAATTTGAGAAGCCAACACTGCCAGAAAGTTCTTACTTGGATAAACGGCCTATGGAATCTAAGGCCATTGTTGCTGCTCAGATTGTTGGTCATGCTCTCAATCTGGAAGGACCCTATGGAACCATCAGAAATGCTACATATCTGATGTTCAACGCTGTTCCATCCAAAGTTCAGAAGAAGCTAATCTTCAAGAATCGTGATGATTAGGAATCATATTCTTCTCAACTTCTTTACACTTCTCTGTATTTCATTCAGTTTGAATCACTCATGTACTAAAACTCATCATATGAATGAAATACATATTTTTGCTTATCCCTTGATCTCAACCTGATGACAATTCTCTAGTTGCCAAGGCTCTGATTATATGGTTTTTGGTTTGCCATTTGCTGATTAACTAACTCATCTTATCTTATAGATTATGTGTTCTCCAATTGAGGGGAAATTCTTTATCTTAGATAGATGTTTTGAAGTTAGGTTTTGACATCATCAAAAATGGGGAAATTGTTGGAAAATATTTATAAGGGTTTTGATTCAGATTCCAAAATCTCCCCTGAAAGATGTATTAAGTCCAAAACTGAAGTCTATATCTTAGTCTTTGTTTTAGAACTCACTTGTTAAAGAGTTCAATTTACAGGTACAATCTGAAGGACTCAAAACTGAAGATCAAGATCAGTACTGAAGTTTTCTAGAACTCAGTTTTTATATGCCAAAATTGAAGGACCATATCACTGAAGATATGGTCTGAAGTTTTGAGATTGAAGATAGTTGAAGTAAGGAATATTTACCAACTGAAGTCCTGCACTAAACTTATCATCTGAAGTCAAGCTTGCTACTAAGTCACCTGCTACAACTATAGATTTTACCACTTCTGGAAAAGATCTCAGTAGGTGAAACAAGATCTTGTTGCAGAGACCAAAAATGGTAAAAAAGACGGCGACTTCAACAGGAAGAATTTCAAATGCTACGGAAAAAGCTTTCTCTCACAACGAATATATTTTTAAGTGATCTCTATAGATACCCCGCTGCTTCATACGCTTCAAACACCGGTTACCAAACATTCAAACGCACAAACTCTCTATCGCTCTCAAGCTTTCTTACTCAAGCTTTCAGATTAGAACACTCAAGCTCTCTCTGCTATTACATAGTGTGTTCAGTAGTTGCAATATACATTGTAACCGAAGAATAAATCTAGCTTAGATATAGTTCATAACTAGAAGTGATTAGAATTATTTGTTCATTAAACCTTCAAAGGTTGATCACTGTAAGACACATCTCCATTCATTTGGAAACCCTCGACTCACATCGAGACACGTGGACGTAAGAGTTTTTATCTCCGAACCATGCAAACCAATTCTTGTGTTTTCTCTATTTACTTTCAGTATTTATTATCTAACAATCTATTGCATACTGAAAACTGATTAAACGGAAATGTGATCGATAACATTAAGTTTTCTGATAAACGAGTAAACTTTTAAACTATACTTAAGATATTAGTCTATTAGTCAAACACTAAGTGTAGACTGAATGATTGTTATCTAAAGTTAATCACTCTACTGAAACTACCTCCCTTCAGATTCGAACTTTCACTGATAACTTATTTTAGTTTGAAATTTTTTAACTGAATGTATTCCCCCATACACTCAATATACCAATTTATATAATTATTTTTGGTGTTACCAGTAACCACAATCATGAATTCTCAAATTTACCCCACATCTGATGCGAGTCATGGAGGGCCTATGCGTACACGTGGCAGAATCCCTGGCCACCATTATATGCGGCTAATCGTTACAGAGTATCTCCCTCTGTTTATCATAATTACCATTAATTCTTAATTAAACTAGTTAATAAAAGCTTAAATTTCTACAAAAATAGATCTTTTTTGTTTCTTAATTTTTTAAATTAAATTCTCAAGTCTGAAATGGTATCTTATGAAATTGTGGCTTTATGGCACATTGGCTCTCCAGCTGAACTCCACAACATCTCTCTATATAAGACTTTTTGTGTATAAATAAATAATACACTTCACTTATCCCTCTTACTACTATACTTGGTAGTGGAAGAAAAAAATCATATCAATCCCAGTCTTGAGTTTACTACAATCAGTGAAACAAAATCTTGCCTTGAACCAAAGTGAGATAGTTTGACTGTCCCATTTGGTTATTCTCTGCACACATTCTCTACCTTCTTCAACCTTTCTATTCGCTTTCCCCTTCACTCCATCCATCACGAGTATGTGTTTTTCTCAGTGAAAGCTTCTGAGTAATACACATATAAGTTCTCTTTTAGTGTTACTTTTCTTTCAACTTTCCCAGTAAACCAAGAAATTACCTTCTTTTTCTCTTTATTCTCTACGAATCTCTACCCCTCATTGCTTTCGCTTTCAATGCAAATCTGAAGTGAAAAGGGTACGAGAAATTGAAAGGAAGAAATCACTCTACTCTGAGATGCAAGAAGGGCACACCATGTTCCCTAGCAGGAGGATCAAGTACACCGAGCACGTGACACAAACCACCGTCGTCAGCAGACGGGGAAACCCCATTTCCGGAAGGAAAACCCCGTTTCCGGCGGAGTTTCCGGCGAGAACCGTTCGGTTTATCGTCACCGATGCTGACGCCACCGATTCCTCCGGAGATGAAGAGGAGGAGTTTCCCGGCAAGCGCCAAAGGGTCAGGAAATTCATCAATGAAGTCAGAATCCAGCCTCGCTGCAGAGAGAACATCGCAGCAAATGTCGTCGTCAGCGGCGGCGCGATGATTCCCCGGCCCTCTTCTCCCGGCGGGTCGAAGCGGAAGAAGAGCGGCGGCGGGAAGGCGAAGAGCAAGGCGGCGAAGGAGGGCACCGGCGAAGGAGTGAGAAAGTTCCGCGGCGTGAGGCAGCGGCCGTGGGGGAAGTGGGCGGCGGAGATTCGCGACCCCTCGCGGCGCGTGAGGCTCTGGCTCGGCACCTACAACACGGCGGAGGAGGCCGCCATGGTGTATGACCACGCGGCCATACAGCTGCGTGGTCCCGACGCGCTCACCAACTTCTCCGCCCCACCGGCAAATGACAAGAAAACAACTTCCGACTACAACTCCGGTGAGGAATCGCGCAGCAATTCATTGAAATCCCCCAACTCCGTCTTCCGCTTCGTCAACTCCGCTGCTGACTCCCAGCCGGAACCCGAGCCTGAAACTGGCGCCGAAGCCGAAGCCCAGTCGTCGTCCCCCCCGTGCGTCCCTCCCCAAAACGACGCCGTGCCCATCAATGTCACAAGCAGCGAGAACGAGAACGAGAATGAAATCTCCATTGACAATTTCTTGGATTTCACGACGTTTCCGCCGATCGACGATATTTTTGCAGACTTAGAAAACCCGGTTGACTTGTTCAACCAAACGGGTTCTTTCTCGGACGACATATTCGGGTCGGACTTCTGCAACAACGACTTTCTTATCGGGTCAAATACAGATATAGAACTCGACCCGTCCACCTTCTGCAACGACTTTCCTATCGGGTCAGGTACAGATTTAGAACCCGACCCGTTCCAAACCGACGATTTCTTTCAAGACTTCCTAATTGAAGATTTGAGTGAGCTTCTGATTTAATAGAGAGACAAATATGGTAATTAATTCTGAGAAATCAGCACAAATTTTCTTGATTTCTTCGGCAGTTTTCGAATGATTGGTCTGTTTTTTATTCAATTTATTTATTCTAAGTGGTAAAATAGAGCTGCCGTTGTAAGTCCAATCCAGTTAGTGTGCATGAAAATTGTTCAAATCATCATCATTATTATTATTATTATTAAATTCGATTGTTAATGTTGTGAGTTTTCATGTTAATTTTATGCTATTTTTTGCAAAAAGAATTTGAAGGAAGGCACGTGCGGCAGTCACGTGAGTTGAGAAGTTGAGAATTAGGTGAAGGAAAGAAATGGAATGAATCGACATCCAGAGAGCAAAACATAATTATACTATAATTAAAAGTATGAATTAATGGAAACAGATTTGCCTGCCCTTAATTTGTCACATTATTTGTCATTACCATTTAAATTACTATGTTACAAGACGTTGCAATAGTACTAAATACTGGTCGCATTATTATCAATAGCAAAAGTGGTCATATTATATTATATGTAACGCTTCATGACATTTAATTTAATCTATAATCCTTTTGCTATTCATAAATTAATTAATTAATTCACAAATACTATATATCTAAACTATATCTTCATGCTAATGGTGGAATTAAACCTAAGAGTTTGACAGCATTGGCCGAATATATAATTAAATAGAATAAGGGTGGTTTTGTTTGAATTATATAGTAAATTTAATTAATATGATAATCACTTTTAAATATTTGACAATTTGAGAGCTTATTATAAAATCTTTTTAATGATATTGAAATTACAAGTCACCCACAAATGAAAATATATGTATATGTATGTGCATGAGAGAAAATATAATTATAATTTGTATTATATACATGAGATAATTATTTTTTATTTAATTTATTTAAACGAAATTAGCATGTAAATATGTACAGTTATTCCTATTTAATAATTGCAAATCCATGCATACTTTTAAACACAATAGATTTGTATTGAATTTTTTTTTCTAACGAAACAAATAATAAAAGTGAAATGTAAAATGTAATCGATGCATACTTTAAGATATTGTAATATAGGTAAAGATGAAATGTAATCGATGCTCTATAATTTTCAAGTCAAGTTTATTGTTGGAACTATGGATTTAGAAAGTAACATTAGAACACTACAGGGGAAAACGATAATTAATGAGGCAAATATTATTCAATGGATATATACTTTTACTAATTATCAAAAGTATTTTTCATGAGAGTAAAAACTATATGTTATAATTAAAAATTAAAATTTCATCATTAATTATTTAAATATTTTTAATGACAATTTTTTCGTGTGTTGTGACTTCTCATTAAAGTCTTTCTAATTAAAAATTAATAGTGATGATATAGTTTAATTTTTGCTCTCATTAAAAATATTGTTTCTTGTAATGGAAGATGTATACTTTTACAACGGACATAAAATTTGATACAAGATAATTAGTTGTTACTCATAAAAATATTTATATGTGGTCATGATTTGAATCTTATGTTTTCATCGTTGGTGCAATTCAAAATATTGATAATTTAAGGTAGTTGAGACAGACACAAGATGACTCACTACCAGTCACGAAAACCTATAAGCTATCACGAGTTTGGTATCTGTATTTCGCTGGCAATGCAATTTAAGACTTTTACAGTTAAGAAATGCAGGAATAAATGAAGTGTATAAGACTAGACACGAGAAAATCCATGTGCTAGTCATAAAAGTAAAATTCAAGGAGCAATTTTAGAAACTCATAATTCGAAAATGCATGTTTTTCATGGTATTTGAAATAGACACAAGATAGTTCACTGATAATTGTGAAAACGTATCTAATATCACATGTTCGGTTGTGTATTTTAATTAGAAACGTGGTTAGAGCTTGAGCAATTGAAAGAAGCATGAATAGATAAAGTTTATAAGACTATACACGAGATACTCCACCTACTACACATGAAACATTAATCGAATTTGCAATTTGGGTCATCCATAATTCAAAAGCACATGTTTTTCAAGGTATTTAAGAGACACGAGATAATCCAACATTAACTGTGAATACTTATCTGATATCATGAGTTTAGTACTAAGTATTTTAATTGAAAATGTTGTTAGAGTTTAGACAATTGAAATAAACGTGAATAGAGAGAGTTTATGAGACTACACGAGATACACGAAATAAATTCACATACTACTCATGAAAGTTAAATTCAAAGCGCAATTTGGGAAACTCATAATTCGAGAACATGTGTTTTTCAAGGTATTTGAGATAGAAAAGAAATAGTTCAATATTAATTGTGCAAACTTATCTAATATCACGAGTTTAGTATTATGTATTTTCATTAAAAACGTGACTAGAGCTTGAGCAATTGAAAGAAACGTGAATAGATAAAGTTTATAAGACATGAAATAAATCCACCTACTACTTATGAAACTTAATTCTGATTTACAATTAGAGACATCCAAATACAAAATCTCATATTTGTACAAGGTAGTTAAGATAGACACAAGATAATTCACTATCAATCGTGAAAACTTATCTCATATCAGGAGGTTAGTGTTATGTATTTTGTGCCAAAATCTATATTAGAGAATTGAGAAATTCAAAAATAGATGAATAAATAAAGTACTAAAGACTCGACACAAAATAATTAATTATATATTAATAGATTTATTTTATACCACGATTTAAATGATGTTATATTTCCATTTGAGGCACAATTAGGGATATCAACAATTCAAAAAGTTAATTATTCCTTTTGAGGTAGCTGACATAGACACTAGATAATTTACTCTTAATTGTGTTAATTTATAGGATTTTATTATCAGGTAATTATTTTCGTATCAAAGAAAATGTTAGAGGTTAAGACCAATTCATATATACATGTTTTTATGAAGTACTCCCTCACCATAAAAATTGTATTCTTATTAATTATTTGAGTCAACCTTTTATTTTTTATATATAATCTCACAAAATACTTAATATTTTAAAATATTTTATTTTGTGAATCCCTTTTTCCAACAAACATTACATTTTTTTAAAAAATTGTATCGATTTCTTACAACACATTTTTTATAAACTAAAAGAATAATATATGAGACTAAATACAAGATAATCCACCTAGGTCACTATACAAGATAATCTACCTAGGTTACTATATTGAAAATATAAAATCACAACTTAAATGTCATAATATTTTAATTTGAAGTACAATTAGATGCAGACACAATTTAATGTGTTTATGTTGGTTTAGCTATTGCTAGAGTGAGAGGCCAATAATTTGGATTCAATCTTAAGGAGGTTTTTAAATTTAATATCTTCATCAATAAAAAAAAATGGATACATAATTCAAATATGACTATTTTCTAAGTATTGAAGACCAGGCACAACCCTTATGTTTAAGGATTTGGAAGAAAAATATATTATTATTCACATTTTATTTAATATCAATAAAAAAATTATATATAAATATATTTTATTATGTATCAATTAAGATTAAATGATTTAATAATTTCATAAATTGAACATGAGGTATTAAATAACTATATATTAATGATATCACCAATTATTTTTTCAATGGTAAAAGATCTAAATTATTTTAATAATTATTTGATCTTTGTTTTCTATGTTTTAGTTTATTGTAATTCAAAGTTAAACATTAAAGTTATGTTACGTTCATCACCAATTATAAAATTAATGAAGATTCATTTCTTCATGGTTGTTTATTATTTTAGTTTTAGGTTGTTACTTTCATATTAGTTCTTTTAAAAATTATTCATTTTATTATAGCACATGTATAATCAGTAAAAATTACAATATATTAAAATTATTCTTCGGTTTATAAGAGGCTCATTTTTTAACTTTTGTCTAGAATCTCGAGAATGTCAGGACCGGCCTGTTAAAGACTAAGACGAGATACTACATTACTTCTCACAAAAACTCGCCTTGTATATATCACGACTTAAATGTTTGAATTTTATGAGAGTCAATTATGACATGTACAAATAAAATATGCATGCTTTAATGAGTCTATTATTTTTAAAATGTCACCATATAATTGCATGCTTGGATAATATTGTGGATATACTTTTGAATTGTATCTTTCGCAAACAACTTTCATAGGCCTAATAAATAAACCGAAGTCAATATATTCTGATATATATTGATCCTATGTTTGTAGAAATCATGCTCAATTAAGTTATTATTTAAGTTCAATTTATAATATAAACTTATGATGCCATCTTATTTGTATAGATTATCCTTTTGTATCGCACTGTCAACTAAACTAAGTAAGAACACATCAACTAGGGCTGTTATAGCAACTCGAATATCATAATATTCGAGCTCGGCTTGAGAATATTATTGAGTTCGATTTGAGGTTAGAACTCGGTTCATTTAGTTTTAAGCATGCGTTTCTACTATATGTACTAACCTATATATATGTAAAAATTCTCTTTTATTTAGTTTTAATTGATATTATGGTTTTGTGGCTGCAAAATGATATTATTCCTTTCGAAGGATCTATGTGCTATTGAATGGATTTGTTATTGTTTGTTAAGAAATCAGTTGACAGCAACGGTAACAAAGCACAGTCGTGCACTAGTTACTCAAATCAGTTGGATTTTCTCTGCTCTTTTCTTCTCAAGACTTGGCTTCAGTCTGAGAGCTAATATATATAGGAGTTCATAGTCTATCTTTTGGAATAATCTTCTTCTTTGTAAAACGTGTATCTCTGCTATAGAAAGATATACAAAAGGGATTTAGAATTTTGGGTGGGAAACACATTTTCTTTAATACGGGTGTTTGAGAGTTTCTTGGAGAGTTCTTTGTATTTGCCTTGTAATTGTATTTCTTTTTGAGATTAATAGTGATACTTCTTTTGACCTTCCGTGGACGTAGGCTTCGGCTGAACCACGTAAATTCTTGGTGTTGATTTTACATTGTGTTCGGATTATTTGGAAGAAGTTTTGTTCGTGTGTGTTGAACTATTGTCAATCTTACTGCTCGAAACTTAATAGATATGTATACATGATATCCCAAATTTTATTCTGATACATTGAAACAGAAGAGATATTAAGGTCTCATGGTATATTTAAATTATTTAATTAATATTAAATTAAATTTTTAGTGAGTATATAATAATTCATCTTAGTTACTTCTAATGTAATTGGAACGTAGTCCATGACTTGCAAAGAGTTTTTGATGGCACCAAATGTGCGATCTCGATTCGAAGATCAAACAAGTTTAGAGTAGAATTTATATATTACCATTAATACTGGCCTATTTAAAAATATACTCATAATTTTGATCAAAGATTATTAGTAATAATTAGACGGAAAGATGTAATATTTATGAGTTAAAATAAAAATAAATAAATTAGATAAATGGATTAAAAAAGATAATGTGCATTAGATCGATTGAAATAGTATCTAAATCATATTAAAAATTAATAAAGTATGGTATCTGCAAAGAGAAAAGGGAAAATGAAACAATAGAATGTTTAGAAAGTCCTCTTAATTTAGTTAGAAATAAACAAAGAATATCTTTTAATGTTGCAAAACAAAATCCCATATGAGAGATAATAAGAATTATTTGTTCTTTACGTGTGAATGAAATATTCTACTAAATAATTGTGGATATCTCATGTTATATCAATACTATCAATACGAATATGACATGTAATATGATTTGACAAGATTCATATTATATGTAATATATATATATATATATATATATATATTTATATACTGAATGGTAAAATATTAATGATATATGTATCATTATCTTATTAAAGCAATAAAGAATATAATCTACGTACCTCAATATCTATCTACATTATAGGTCAGTAGTAGTACATGTAAATGGATCAAAATGATGTGCATTAAGTAATGCATGCATGGTGATGCATTATGGCGATACTAATACGTCCAATAAATTAGACTCATTCACTCTAAAAACGGTTAGTTTTCTTTTTTCATTTTTATTTTGTATTATTAATATTAGTCATTTCCAAAAATATTTAAAATAACTCTTTAAATATACATATTCCATTATCTTTTTATCTTTATTACTACTTCTTATTTTATGCATAAGTGTAATAAATAGTATAATATGTAGAATTCATTAATTATGTAAAATACACATGCAAGAGCTATTTTTATGCGAGCATACATGCACTCTCTCCACCTCTCTCTCTATATACATATATTTCGGATCACGCTGGAAAAATTGTTTCTTGATAAATACTTACAATTTTAATAATTTTGCAACATTATAACAAAGTCCAAATTATTGTACATCTTTCCCTTAAGTATCCACTGTGGCATAAAATATTGTCACATTGTATTGTATATATTTTTAGCATATACAAGTCACGATATTCATTCACATTGAATAATACGTACAATATAACATCATTACTCTAAATACAGTGAGATCAAATGGGAACAAAAAACACAAGATCCTACATTAATTGGTTGGCATATATATATATATATATTTATATAAAAACTTAATTTGTACAATCATAAAAAATTGCCCTAAGAAGATACCCCTGCAGACATGTGCCACTTGGTATGCAACTATACACCCAAAAGAGAAAAAGGAAAAGGGATTTTTTTTTAATTATTTAGTGTGGTGAAGAGCTGTTATGACATTTTGCAGAGGTTTTTGATGAAAAACCATATGCATATGAAAGTGGTCCTAGGAATAGGATGGATATATCACATATATTTGGACAAACTATTAGGCTTATTTAATTTAACAGCTGCTGCATTGCATCAGGAAACCTTTGCTTTATACTCATATTAATGTTCTATCCTCATACATATGCCAAAACTATATATATATATATATATCCTTTAAAACCTCATATATACATATATAGCTTTTTCATTATTAATGGAGTTATATATGTTCTATTGCACCACTATTCTAGGTCATCTGAATCCAAGTACTGTAACTTATAATATGATATCGACTGTACGTGATCCTTTATTGTTTAATAATGTGACATTTCATGTTGCACCAATACAAAAGTGACCCATGTACTCGAATTCAAGATTTATGATCTTATTTTTCTCGTGATGTCGATCAAGTTCAAGTTCATTCAGAATCTAACATTTTCATTTTTGTTTTTATTAACATGCATATAAATATAAAACGTTATATCCTACATCAACTTAAACTTGATCGAATAAGGTCGTCGTGAGAAAATTCAAAAATTATAAGTTCATATATCTATTGACCAAAGTGCAAAATTGTGAAAAATATAAATAAATAAACTAATAAATTCATATATTTATTAACTAAATTAAAAACTACAGAAAAATCAAAATTTTATGAAAATATTTGAATTTTTTGGTGATCAATCCTTTATTTTTCATCAAGTTTACAGTTAAATTATAGCTATTCATATTAAAAGTTTGCCAGATTTTAATTTCCGCTAAGTTTATGGCTATATTATAATCATAAAAAAATATGTGACATTTACTTTTAATCATAATCGTTAGATTAATAAAACATGCGATTGAAAATTTAAAAAATAAAATTATTAAATTAGTTCAAAACTAAATAATTAATTATTTATCAATCAAAATAAATATTAAATTAATTTATATTAATTTTATCAATCTATCGTACTATTTAAAGTAAACTCCAACTCAAGAAATTAAAAAAAAAAACAAAATTAAATTATATCATAAAATTATATTTTGTTTGAAAAGATATACACTAAAAATAAAAATAATTAAAAGAAAAGAAGAAGCCATAACTAAACATAACGTGAAGTCGTACAATAGGAGTGGGAGTTGTGGTAGGCAACAAGTTCCAACACAACTCACTACTCACTACTACACCTCCAACTTATTGTTTCCAATTGTCTTAATTAGTTTTAACTTTATAGTCAATTTTATTACCACACACGTGACTTGGGGAGTCGGTAAAAAAATCTAAATTATGCCCACCAAAATTTATGAAAAGTAAATATTAAATAAAGAAATAAATAAATAGCAGTATAGGTTTGTGTTTTGAATTGCTGAAAAAGCATTAGTAGGCACATGGAAAGAAACCACCTTATTGGGCCAAAATCCAATAAATACAAACCTTACCTTTCATTTGGCCTGTCTGTGTACAAATTTGGCTCTTCTATAACCCCTTTAAAGCTGTTAATATTCCAGTTTTTTTTATTATTTCACAAAGTCAAATCAATATCAAAACATATGTACATAGGTGCAGCATCTCAAAACACAGCAATTTTGTACAGCCTTTTGTGGTAACACTGATTTCCCTTCGGATATTTTTGATGAGTTGATCAAAAAATAGTATCTTTTATACTTTTCCGTTCACACTAAACTTTACATAATGTTTTTATTAAGACATCCTACTAATAATGACACATTATAAAAATAGTAAAAGTTATCTATTTAAAAAGATGTGGATCCTACCACCTTTATCATTTCTACACTACTTTATACATACTTCTTAATAATCATGCCCAATATTTTGTGTCATTTTTATTAGGACGAAGAGATTATACGTTTATTATGAATTCTTCTCATTAACCATTTGCCGCATAATCATGCACCTACGTGTTTTTCTCTAAACTTGTGATGGTATATTTCATGTGCCTTTCATTCAAATCTTATTGCTTCTTTATTGTAAGAATTTATATTTTGATTGACTACTTCTTTTTCAAATTACATGTAGTGGATATAATAAACTTTAGGGTTAATGACCCTTCTAACTTCAAACTTTTTTCAAATTTAAATATTATGCTCTTGAATAGAGGTGTCTACTATAATGGTTTAGAACTGAACCAGGAATTCGAAAATTCAAAATGAAACTTAATCGTTGTCACAATAGTTTACGGTTTGGAGTTGAATTGTGTATGACAATTCTGATTGCGGTTTCGAACAGTGAGTTACAGTTTTGAAACCATCTAAAAAATTAATGCTAATACATTTGAAAATTGAAAATTCTAATTACTTTTTATTACGGATTGATAAACACTCGTTTTAGGTATTTTTTTAGTAGTTGTATGATTGTTCATTAGTTGATTTTTGTATTCGTTTTGAATAGGTTTTAGTTTATAATGTTAATTTCATGTTTTCGTTTAGTTTCTCTTGTTTTCTATATGTTCTCGTGTTTTGAGGTTCAAGAAGTGGATAACTCGAAAAAACATATAATTAAAGTTTGTCCCGATAGGAGTCTGTAATTGAAATGAGAAAAAACGAGTCAAAAATAATCGTCGCGCGCAGGACATTGCAAATTCGGCGACTGTCGAAGTGGTCACCGAGTTTGCTGGAATATTTACGCGTTTTGCTATTTTCTCAAGTTTGCTATTATTGTTTGGGTAGAAATGATCCTTAATATATATAAAAACACATCATTGTGAAGTCATTCATTATCATACCCATAATATTAGGTACACTCTAGGGTTTCGATTATTTTATTTTTCTCTTTTGGTGGATAATTCAATATCGGAGATTGACAACCGAAGATAAGATCACAAATCTACAATATGAGAATTTATGTTTATTTTATTGTATTCCAATATTATTTCTAAAATGAGTAGCTAAACTCTTTGCAATTTTAGGGCTTTGTAAGACCTATTTCAATTTATAAATTCATAATCTTAATTCTTAAATTTTTCATCCAATTCACCGTTTATGTTTCTTGATTTAATTATCATGTTTTAATACATAATCAATATTATTGCGTGTCATGTGTTGCATATATATTTCTAATCGGACAAATCTTGAAAGTAATATTAAATATATATATATATATATATATGAAGGAAAAAAATAGGCATATAAGGTTGTAAATATTCAATAATAATCACTAATTTAATTTTAAATCAATTTGAATTATTCCTACAATTTTTCCGAACCGAACGAATTTGTCTCATGCGTATCATTTATCTCATGTTTAATAAAATGCATATAATTTAGGATGAACTGCACGAACGAAAGTCGTTCATCCAATTCATCATCCTAGCACAAATTATGTGTCATTTGTATAATTAATGACACGAAAGAAATTCATTCATTCCGTTCATACCATGTTGTAATGTTTTATTGTGGATATCTTAATATTCACACCCAAAAATTTATTTTGTTTGATAAAAATAAAGGATGTAAAAAAAGATTTTTTTTTTCCCTTCATGCTTTAAGTAGGGATGATAATTTTAATAGGCGTAAGTTTGAGAGATATTTGATCTTCATGGATAGATACACATGAGTATAATTCAGCATATATTTAGTTTGTGTGTATGAGTATGGATAGTAATTATCCATACCCGCAAAAATTTACCTACAAAATATTCTACGAAATACCGTGAAATATCAGTGAAAACTCACATACCCACATAATATTAACAATATTTTTTATTTTTATATCAAATTATATTTGATTATCACCTAAAATTATACTCCCTCCGTCCACGATTGTTTGTTACGTTTTGACCCGGCACGTGTTTTCATGTAGTGCTTTGATTTTAGATGAAAAAGTGTAGGTAGTGGAGTTTGGGTCCCACTTGTTATTATTATTTAATTGAAGTGTGTGTGATATAAATGGAAAGTTTAAAATGTAACAAACATTGGTGGACGACCCAAAATGACAAAATGTAATAAATATTGGTGGACGGAGGGAGTATATAATTTATCTTAAATATTTAAAATTATATATTTTGTAGGTGATGGATATCCATGATGGTGAGTTGATGATTACTCAAGAGGTAATGAGTACGAGTGCCCCATGGATGGTGGGTTACGGGTGCCCGATAGATGATAAATTTGAGTCATTTTAATATTCACGGTTAACTTTATAAATATAATTTAATATTCATTTAATTCGCTTATATGAGTATGAATAGCTATTGTTTATATTGTCATCTCGATTCTCATCCCTGTATCTAAGGACATAAAAGAAACCAAACTAACAACATATGTTTCACGTGGAAATTAAAAGCTAATTGAAGGTACACTCATTTAGTTTGATGTTTGGTAAGTGGTAGATACACATATATAAATATATTTATTATTACGATCTATCTTGTCGGGAGAAATTCAAAGTATTTATATGTTCGTACAATTCCTGACTTCTGCACATCATCATAAATATAACTCTGCAACATTAATAATAATATGAAGGCAATTAGCACTTTATAATCTCACCAAAACTTAGCTGACAATATAGTTATAACAAGTACATATATACCTTATTCCCAACATTATCATAATCTTCAATTATTAACAGTACTTGTTTACACGTTTCTCTAAAGAAACTAAACAGAAATTAAATATTGTGAAATTACAACAAATTTTACAAACAAATTTATTGACTTATTTTATACTTACCGTAAAAATTTCACATTTATTTTTCTTAAACGACCAACTTTAATCATTTTTTTTTTTATCGAAATTAGAATTCAGCAAATGAATATACTACAGATATATACTCACAAATAAATCAATCTTTCACCATTTAATTTTCTAAAAATTAAATATTTATTCAATTAATAATTATAAGTAAGTACTAATTTCTAAAATACGTTAGTTAGTATTTTTCCATTTTTTTATTATTTATATTTGATGAAATTATTTTAATTCTATATTTATTTTTATTATATATTGTATTTTGCATTTCTTCATTTATATTTTGGAGAGAAGACTCAATTAAGAAAGCTAGAGGATAGAGGAAGAAGTGAATGTTTGGTTACTATAAACGTGCAAAGGTGGTGGTGAGGTGGATAAGGTAGTTTTTACAAATGTGGAATTGATGTTGAGTCTTGCTTACTATTTTTCACTTTAACTATCTCCACAAAGTCATCCATGATTTTTTAGAACCCATAGGTGAAGCACATCGAACCCCGTATATATGAGTATGATATCTAGAGGAGGGAGATCGACTGTGAGCAGAACTGTGAGAGATATTTTAGAGGTTTATTTTAATAGTTTGATAGAGAGAGTTTCGTTTGTACACACACCACCTTATTAAAGTGTTGAGGTTGTGTTGTTTCTTTTGTAAAGATTACTTTATTTTACTAATAATTTTCGTGTTAAGGTAAGTTCAGGTAATATAATTATACCCCACACAAAAGTTTATGAGTATTTTTTCTTTATACTTTCCGTTCCTACTTCAATTAAGTGTTGGAGTTTTACATTTAGTTGTTTATATCCGTTACATTCCTTATACTGTATGTGGGTTTGCGCGGATGAAAAATAATGGGCATTCTTTAGAAGAAGGAAAAAAATCTTTCACAATAGATGTATTATAATCGAGAAAAATAATGTTAATGCAACCATCTTTTCTAATTCGAAAATCCAAGATTAAGTTCGACAGAGAGAGTTTTTGCGGATTAAGTTCGTAGTTTAGTGTGTATGATTCTTAGTCGTTAAGATCATACGTTTAGTGTTTTAGTTAGAGTGTTAGTGTTGTTGTGGTACTAAACATTGTAACAACATAACACTTATTTTTTATTATTCTTTTTGGCCGTAAGGCTGCCGTGTAGGTTGTTCATTAACACAACCTACGCAAAAATTATCTTGTGTCTTTCACTTTAGCTTCCGCATATTTTGATTTAGAGTAGTTGATACACTTTCAAGTGGTATCAGAGCCATCACTCGACACACTGAGTGTGGTGCTGACTGTATCACAACTCTAAAACGACGATGGATCCAAACAGCACTGGAGCATTTCGACCTCCAATCTTGGATGGCTCGAATTATTCTTACTGGAAGTCACGTACCCGCTCATACATCAAGTCTCTAGACAGAAGAGCATGGATATCTGTGGAAAATGGGTGGTCGCCACCAAAGCAAACTGATGCAGACGGTGATTGTGTACCAATACCACAAACTGACTGGTCACGTGATCAAATTGAAGCTGCCACTCTTGATGATCGAGCGCTAAATGCTATAATCTCAGCTGTTGACACAAACATGTTCAAATTAATCAAGAATTGTGTGTGTGCGAAAGATGCTTGGGATATTCTCCAAAGGCACTGTGAGGGTGACAAGAGCGTCAAGCAATCTCGTCTACGTATCCTTGCCTCTCAATTCGAGGATATGAAGATGGAGGAAGCTGAAGATATCTCTAGCTACATGAAAAGGATTCTCGACATTGCTAACGAGTGTCAAGATCTAGGAGACCCACTGAGCAACAAGATTCTTGTATCCAAAGCACTTCGAACGCTGCCACCTAGATTTGACATGAACATAACAGCCATTGAAACTGTACAAGGTGTGAACGCCCTGGAATTCACATACCTCATGAATTCTTTCAAAACCTATGAGATGAATCACGAGGCAAGAGGGACCTTCCCCAAGAAGAAAACAATGGCTCTCATTGCAGGGTCAAGTTCATCATCGTCATGCAGCAAGCTATTGGAACAAATGGACTCTAGTGAATCTGAAGAAGTGGAAGAAATCCGTGATGGAGATGATGTTGCCATGATCACCAGGAAGTTCAATCGTATGGTGCGAGGATTCAATCGTGACAAGACCAAAGAAAAGTCCAAAGAGAGAGATGTACCACGTCTGGAGTACTATGATCCCCCAAAGAACGACAACAATAAGAGAAGACCCCCTGTTAGGAACAACATTCAAATACAGCTCCTCTAAACTTGACAGTGTACAATGTCATGAGTGTAAAGGATTTGGACACTTTGCGAATCAGTGTGCCAACACACTTCGTAAGAGGAGAAAGTCTTACTGGGTATCCTGGAATGAAGATGAGTATGAGTTCTTTGAAGACGTAGATGAGAAATTATTTGAAAGCGTAGAACTGCATGTAACAATGCCTTCTCAGGACAAAACAGGCCAAAACACAGATGTCGACATTTTCTCTGAACGGTATGACTCTAACTATTATTCTACATTGTTTTGTTTAAATGCCTCTGTTGATGGTACAGGAAGTGTTGAGGACGACATAGATTCCGCCTGTGCTGAAGAGTGTGATAACAATGCCTTTTCAATAATTCAAGGGTTGAAAAGGTTGTACGATGAGCTGTTGGGAAAATGGAAACATCAAGCAAAAGATCTACTGACCGCAACAGCTGAGATAACACGACTCAAGGAAGTGCAAGCAAAACAGGAGGCATTGATCACACAGCTTGACATAGAGCTCACCAAAGTGAAAACCAAACTTGAAGAGGCAGAACTAACCATCCGTAAGTGGAACACGGGTACTTACACCCTTCAAGAGATCATGGACAGCGCAAACCCAAGCAAGAGAGGCCTCGGGTATGCTGCACCAACTATGTTGTGTAAAGGGTCCACATCGGAAGGACAAACATCCAATGGCGAAGCAGATGTTGTGCTCACAGACACATCAACACAGACAAAACAAAGCATCTCTCGAGCAGGAAAAATGTAAGAAAGGTAAGAAAAAGGGTAAAAGACATAGAAGGAAATATATATGTCATTACTGTCTCAAACCAGGACACATAAAACCTTTTTGTTATAAAAAAAAAAGGGATGAAAAGTCATCATATTATGTGTTGTCTCAGCAACCCAAAATGATGTGGGTAAAGAAAACTGATCTTACATGCAATGTTGTCTACACAGCATTAAAGACTAACATTTCAGGTTCCTGGTACTTTGATAGCGGATGTTCACGTCACATGACAGGTAACAAAACATTTCTTTCCAACTATGAGACTTATGATGGAGGAAATGTTTCTTTCGGTGGAGGTTCAAAAGGTAAAATCATAAGGAAAGGTACGCTTAATGTTCCTGGTTTGCCTGCCTTAACAAATGTCTATCATGTGCAAGGACTTATGGCAAATTTGATTAGCATAAGTCAACTATGTGATGGTAACATGCTTGTAAAATTCACCAAGGATGCATGTGAAGTGTACAATAACAATAACTTGTGTATCTTGACAGGTCAAAGGTCCTCAGACAATTGTTACATGACTGATCATGTGAAATGCAACAAGGCTCAAGTTGATGATGTCGTACTCTGGCATAAAAGATTAGGTCATACTAACTTTCGAAATCTTGGTAGGTTAATCAAGATGAATGTTGTGCGAGGTTTACCCAAACTTGGGAATGCAGACCAGATCGTATGTGGAGACTGTCAACGAGGAAAATAATTACATGCCTCACATCCTGCCCTACAACACAGTGAACAACATTTTGGGACCAACCGATGTTTTGAACTTCTACATATGGATCTTGTAGGATCCATGGAAGTTGACAGCATTGGTGGTAAAAGGTATGTGCTAGTTGTGGTAGATGATTTTTCTAGGTTTACATGGACCTATTTTTTACGTGAAAAATCTGAAACATTTGAAGTATTTAAAAATACGTTTTCTCGTGTTACTAATATGTTTGATGCTAGAATATCTCGCATAAGATCCGATCATGGTCGTGAGTTTGAGAACTCAAAATTTACAACTTTTTGTGATGAAAAAGGAGTGTACCAAGAGTTTGCAGCACCAAAGACACCACAACAAAATGGTGTGGTAGAACGCAAGAATAGAACCTTGATTGAAATGGCTAGGGTGATGCTGAGCTCAAGCCAAATGGCGAAACGTTTTTGGGCTGAGGCAGTAAATACCGCATGTTACATCAACAATCGAGTCAACATTCGACCAGGGTCATTCAAAACTCCATATGAGCTACTTAAAGGGAGAAAACCTAACCTAAAACATCTTCGTGTTTTTGGGTGTATTTGCTTTATCTTAAATGATCGAGAGTATCTAACAAAGTTTGATGATAAAAGCGACAAATGTGTATTTGTTGGATACTCAACAAACAGTGTAGCTTATAGGGTTTTTAATCTACGCATTAAGACAATACAAGAATCTGTTAATGTTGTCTTCAATGATGCAGGTGATGGGAACAAAGAAGTGGAAGCAGAAGACGACATATATCAAGGGGGAGTTGTCACACCTCCTGTTGAGACGCAAACTGTGACACCTAACACATAAACTGGCAATACTGTGGAGGGCAACACCACACAACAGGAATCAGAAGAAGAACTAGATGAGCCTCAAGAGATCACTCCTCGCAGAGAACCTTCAGGACGAGTGAAAACAAATCATCCACTAACTCAAGTCATTGGAAACATTAAGGATGGTGTTCAGACCCGACGAAAATAGCCAATCCACTATAGAGAAATGGCGTGTTTGTACTCCATATGCTCCACAGTTGAAGGCGTAACATGTTTTGTCTCCAAGTTTGAACCAAAAAATATCAAGGAAGCACTAACTGATGAGTTCTGGATAAATGCTATGCATGAAGAACTAAATCAGTTTGTGCGTAGTGATGTTTGGTACCTTGTTCCCAGGCCAGTCAACAAAAATGTTATTGGCACGAAGTGGATTTTCAAGAACAAATCTGATGAGAAGGGAACCGTTGTGCGTAACAAAGCACGATTAGTAGCTCAAGGGTACACTCAAGTTGAAGGAGTCGACTTTGATGACACATTTGCACTAGTAGCACGACTCGAATCCATTCGTTTGTTGCTTGCAGTCGCATGTTATCTCAACATCAATCTGTACCAGATGGATGTGAAAGCAGCATTTCTTAATGGTGAGTTAAAGGAGGAGGTATACGTGGAACAACCGAAAGGTTTTGAAGATCCTCACAAACCGGACTATGTTTTTCGATTGAAGAAAGCACTATATGAGCTCAAACAAGCACCACGAGCTTGGTATCAGCATCTCACAAATTTCCTTCTCATGTACGGGTTTGTGAGAGGGGCTGCTGACCGGACATTGTTTATAAAAAGGGAATATCATCACATCCTTATTACTCAAATTTATGTTGATGATATGATTATTGGTTCTACATCACGTAACATGTTAACTGATTTTTCAGGTGCAATGTCTTCTAAGTTTGAGATGAGCATGGTGGGCGAGCTCACATACTTTCTTGGACTACAGGTTAAACAAGGACAAGATGGCATCTTTATCTCTCAAAGCAAATATGCCAAAGAGATGATAAAGAGATTTAACCTTGAAGGTACGAAGCACATGAAGACTCCCATGGGCTCTACATAAAAGTTAGCTAAAGATGATGCTGGAGAAGATGTTGACCCAACACTCTACAGATCAATGATAGGGAGTTTGTTGTACCTAACAGCCACTCGTCCAGATTTGATGTTTAGCGTATGTGTGTGTGCCAGGTATCAAGCTAAACCTAAAGCCTCTCATCTCAAAGCTGTTAAACGAATCATCAGGTATGTTGCTGGAACTATAGACCTAGGCATATCATTCTCTAAACACATAAATATGAGCTTGATAGGTTTTAGTGATTCGGACTGGGCTGGAGATGTTGATGATCGGAAAAGTACGAGTGGAGGGTGTTTTTATCTAGGAAACAACATTGTGTCATGGCACAGCTGCAAGCAAAATTGTGTTTCTTTGTCCACTGCTGAGTCTGAGTATGTTGCCGTAGGCAGCTGTTGCACACAACTACTGTGGCTTAAACAAATGCTTAGTGATTATGGCCTAGACAACAATGACCTAGTTGTGTACTGTGACAACATGAGCGCCATAAACATTTCTAAAAATCCTGTTCAACACTCGAGAACTAAGGATATTGACATAAGACACCATTTCATTATAGAGTTAGTGGAACAAGAGGTAATCAAGCTTGAGTATGTGAAAACGGAGAACCAAGTTGCTGACATTTTCACAAAACCTTTGGATCATGAGAGGTTCGTATACTTACGGAAATCTCTTGGTCTGTGTTTTTACGACTAAATGTGTGTTTTTGTGCTATACCCATATCCATATCATTACTATTTATATCCAAGGGTGTAGCCTGTGTTGTTTAACTTGCTGGTATAACATCGTAGTCAACATATTCTGCATTCAGTCACCTGGTTTTCTTCTATATATTTTTATATGATTGTGTGGGAAACAATCCAAGTAGTTTGGGGGGCACGGCGTTTGCTGCGAGGATGCTACCTTACAAAAGGATTGCAACTGCGACTGCTTTCAAGGGTGTAAGGCTAGGGGCACGGCGTTCGCTGCGACGATGCACTCTACGCTCACTAACTCTTGGATTCTTGTAGTTCTGCACCTATTTTTGTCTATATGAACCAGGTGGATATTGTAGAAAATGTTGACACAACAGGGCAGGTTAGACTGTTTTGTTCTCTAAATTGTTTTCATCTGCATTAGCAACCTAGGTTTTCTGTCTCACATAAACTAGCTTGTTCTCCTCAACATCCGTAAATCTCTCGTGTTAAGTGGGTTATGAATGTCAATGTGCGTGTTCTAGGGTTTTGTCAGGTTGAATATGAAATGGCGTAACACTCTTTTAAGGTGAACCGTCGCCAGACTGTTCACTTCATCATTATCCTTGCCTGTCACAGCAGTCACTTTCTATCAGAAACCCTAAAAACCCTACTCTCTCTCTCTCTCTCTTCCATATCTACACGTTTCCCCAAACCGATTTGTTTCTTTGTGAATCCCTATCCTTAAACTTCAAACACTCACATTCTTCCATCGTACCCCCAACTATGGCTAGTCCACCAACTCCCGACGTTGCAGCCCTTATTCAGGCGCTTCTTGCAGCAAACCCCACTCTCCTCCAAAACTTGCAGTCTGCAACAGCATCCGCTCCGTCTATTTCGGTGGAACCCTCTCCTGTCGCTGTCCCTGTAGCCACACTGTCGGCCCCGCCAGTCGCGGTGACTCCAATAGCGACTACTCTATTTCCTAAGTCATCCGCCGGTGATGAAGGGATTACTCCGTCGGTTCCACCTACTAATTTTGCTGCATCTCCAGCTGTCACTCCAGAAATTCGACGTCCGGCACCTGCTGCTTCTCTGGCCATTCCTGAGGAATCTGCGCCGCCGCCTGTGTCTTTTCAATCTCAACCAAGGAAGCCATTCACCAGGGGTTCTCGTATGTCCACACCAGCCGGACAGTCCAAGAAGTCCAAGAATACTGTGCATACTGTCATTTTAAATGATGATAGTGAGGATGAAGTTTCCTCCTCCCCAAAGCTCCCTCGCTTTGAAGGTGCCATTGTCAAATCAGAACCAGAGACCACCTTGACAGCAACTCCGTCTGTGGAGGATGCTAGTGCCTTAATCAAGCGGGCTGCCATCAAGGAGGGCAAACAACCGGCTGTGGATGAGCCAGAACTTGTTGATCTCCCGCTGGACCCTTCACATGCCCTCAGCATACAGTTCTACGATGAAACTGCTGCAGTCAAGTGGAAACGGATTCGGAATGCTCCGTGTGTTTGTGAGAGATCGGTCGACGAGCCTTCGTTCGATGAGACTAACCTCCTCGAGTTCTTCAAGACTCGGGGTCTGCTGAATACGGTACATCATCTTTCCCCTTTTATCAAAACGGTGGTTCGTCATTTTTATTGTAATCTTCACAAGTTTTTTGGAAATCGAGATTCCCCTCGCTATGCCAAGGTCTGTCTTTACAACACGGTATTCGATTTTTCTGCTGAAACAATCAACAACGTCTTCGGCCTTCCTGATGTGGAGAGTGACACAGTCCCTTCCCTTGACGATGTTGCTAAAGGTTATCACTGGTGGCAAACGTGCTCGTTGGGTGCAACCAATGAAGGCCTCCAGTCTTTCTCACATGTACTCAGTTCTTCCTAATGTGCTGACCTACAACTGGATTGTTTCCTCAAATGTTACGGTCGTCACCCAACAGCATGGCATACTCCTCTATCTTGTAGGCATGAACAAACCTTTTAATCTTGGGAAAATCATTTTTGACCAACTAACAAATCTTGCTATCAAAACCCAGATTAGCTCCCTGCCCTTTCCGTCGCTTATCTGCAGGATCATGGAGCATCAAGGCTTTACCGAAATTGAGAAATGCCCGGAGGCCCTTCCTATCCCGGAGTATGCCATCCATCACTCCTTGTTCAGCAAAGGGAAAATTGCCGACATGCCGTGGCAAAATCTAGAATGCGCCACATCCAGTCCCTCTGGAGTTCAGTTGCCCCAACAGATTTTGCATCAGTTACTAGGTGCTCTGACCTCCCTGGCTGCACTCGTACCTGCTCTCCAGGCGTGTCTTTCTTCCCAACAAGGGGGAGGACAAGTCGCCACAGCAGCGGCCGAGGGCGATCCAGAGGACGAGGAGACTGAGGAGGAGGAGACTGGTGCTGTTGAGGGGGCTGAGGAATGAACTTATGTTTTGTGATGATGACCGTATGTGGTAAAAACAATTAATTTTTGGTGATGTGGTGATGAGGGAAACAAAAACAACTTTTTATTTTCTGCTTTCTATGTGGTGGATGATACTTTACTCCTGTTTTTTGATGCTCCAATGTTTTATTCTCTAATAGAATGAATGTTGGTTGTTGCTATGTTGTGACTGTGATATTTGATAATGCTGCTTTATTGTCAATGTTTCTGTTTGTGTTGGAAACTGTTTTTTAGGGATACAACACTCAGGGGGAGCTCTTGATGAAATAAAAGGGTGTTGTGAAGAAGGCACAAACACAGGGGGAGTTTGTTAGGTATTTCTATTTTGATGTTGTTTAGGAAAGTGACCTAACAGTTGTGTGTTTGTGTTGTTCACATATATGTTGACTTAAGCATCTGGCGCAACACAACAATGATGTCCAACACGACTGCCACGTAGGATCTTGATGGCTAAATGACTTGGCGTGCTGAGTAGATCCATGAAGACTGGTGGAAGACCAAGTCTTGGCAGTTGAAAATCTAGTGTGCCGAGTGGAGACTTTCAGTTGCACAATTCGAGGAGTCAACAACTAACCATTGGTTAGTTCCACTATTCCAGGCACGGTTGTGGAGTATAACAAACAAGCGAGAATTGGAGAACGCATGGGCCGGCAGTTACAAGATTCTAGAAACTAAGCCCATGAACTCTGTCTATAAATACTTGTTATAGTTTTCAGTTAGACAGAGAGAGTTTTTGCAGATTAAGTTCGTAGTTTAGTGTGTATGATTCTTAGTCGTTAAGATCATACGTTTAGTGTTTTAGTTAGAGTGTTAGTGTTGTTGTGGTACTAAACATTGTAACAACATAACACTTATTTTTTATTATTCTTTTTGGCCGTAAGGCTGCCGTGTAGGTTGTTCATTAACACAACCTACGTAAAAATTATCTTGTGTCTTTCACTTTAGCTTCCGCATATTTTGATTTAGAGTAGTTGATACACTTTCACATTCATACTAAATATCATTCTCATATATTAGCCACTTTTAGAGTACTATTTCTTTATACTAGTATTGGGTTATGTTGGATGGATTCGGAGATTTAATAATTGATTAATTATCACTTAAAAGTCTTTGGTTTATTCCTATTACAATTGACAAAATTAGTATCAATTCAATTCAGCCAACTTATTTTCAAATAATTTTGAATCAATTTTGAAAGTGTATCACACTACCCTAAACAAATAAATGCGGAAGCTAAAAGAAGACAGGAGATAATTTTGCGTAGGTTGTGTTAACAAACAACCTACACGGCAGCCTTACGGCCAAAAAGAATAATCAAAATAAGTATTGTGTTGTTACAATGTTTAGTACCACACAACAACAACACTTCTTACAAAAACACTAAACGTATGATCTTAAAAGAGTAAGAATCATACACACTAAACTACGAACTTAATCTGCAAATCGTGTCTATCTAACCTCTTATATCATCTCAAAATCCGCACTCAACTTAATGAATGACTCTAGTATTTATAGATAGACTACATGGGCTTGGGTCCATGAATATAGCAACTGCTGGCCCATGTCTTCCACAATTTTCGCAGTCAGTTGTTCAGTTGTTGCTCTCCGCATATCTGCCTGGAATTGTGGAACCACTTCAGTTGGTTGTTGACTCCTGGATTTGTGGAACAGAATTCCACTTAGCATAAGATTCTCAACCGCCTAGTAAGACTCGGTCTTCTCTCCAGTCTTTGAGTATCCTTCAAGTCTTCACGTGTCTTTCAAGAGACGCCAAGTCAGCCTTCCACGTGGTTGTGGACCTGGATGCTGAGTCACTGCCAAATCAGCCTTCCACGTGGCTGTATACCTGGATGCTGAGGTCAACAACAACATTCCTGTGAAGAAACACAAAAACACACATGTTAGGTCAACATCCCAAATAACATCAGACTTAAAATACCTAACAAATTTAATCTGGAGAAAGAGATAATAAGTATCTTACGATCTAGTTGGATAAGGGGAGAAAACTATTTATAAAAAGTGAGAATAGTGAAATCTACCCACTTTGAATTTTTGTATTAACAAAATACCCAAAACATTCCAACACATGTAGAAAATACCCATTTGATTTAAAATATATATATATATATCTTACACACTCTTACACATTCTTACACAATTCTTGCACATTTTTTGAGAAATAATTGTGCACTTGATTACAATATAATTTTTGGGCTATTATGTTTGTTTGATATATATAACATATGATGCTTTGAATAAATATTGTTTGATATATATAGTATAAGATTTCATTGTATGATTAATATTCAAAACATTCCAAACCAAATTCAAAACACTCCCAAACAAAGCAAGAGGTTGTTGAAACCATTCTCCTCGAATTATCTCGTATCTGGCTTCAAACAGAGTGATATCGAAGATAAAAATCGGGAAATTGCATTAAAATGTTGCTATTGTTCACATAAACCATGAACCGCTAGATGAAGAGGCATGGACCGCTCGGACCTCTCGTAGTCACTCTAGCGGTCCATGACGCTTCGTCTAGCGGTTCATGATGGATCTTGTAGTAGATGATATTTGTGAATGTTTTAGTATATTGGTTTAGGTAAATTAAAGATTCTTACTATGTTTACATGAAAATGTTATTTTGATATTTGTAATAGATTATATGAGTTTCATGTTGCTTAATTTAACTAAATATTATGATTTTCGTGTCTATAATGATAAATCAAGGCATTTACGGTTGAACCGCTAGATGAATGTGCTTGAACCGCCAGGGACATACCCAAACTATACCTAGCGGTTCAAGGTGTTCCATCTAGCGGTTCATGCATAATAGTGTTTAGATCATGTATGTTATTGTTTATCAATATCTTATACGTTGAAAAAGTGTTTTTGTATAAATTTTAGATAAAATCCGAATGCAATTGTGTATAATTTTATTTTCAATTTGTAGATGATGGATTGTCAAATTGTGAACGTTAAGTTCGGAGGTTATTGGGTTGATTGTAGCTACGTGAATGGACGGGATCAGATTGCAGCACTTCCTAGAAACGCCATTTCGATCTATAATCTTAGATTTTGCATTAACAACATGTTGATATCGCCGGGGAGAGAGTATGAAATTTATTACTTGTCGGCATTGCGGAGTGGACAAATGATGAAATATATTTTGACAAACGATGCAGAATTAGTTTCTTTATGCATGAACGTCGTCAGTCCTACGGTATATGTTAGTTATAGCAACCAATCTTCGTTTGATATGGGTGGACCTTCACAAAGCTCAAACCTGAATGATGAACTAGAAAATATTAGAAGGTTTGCAGCTTCGACAGATTGGTTTGATGATTATTACCCTTCAGACATGAACTTCGGTTCGACTAGCAGAGTAAATGTGATTCCGGACTTGAATGATGCTTGTTATGGATATGATCAGAGTGAAGATCAGTATCAGGGTCAGGGTGAAGATTGGTATCAGGGTCAGGGTGAAGATCAATATCAGGGTCAGGGTGAAGATCAGTATCATGGCTGGGGACAAGAACATGAAGTGGAACAAGAACAGGGACAGGGACAAGGAAATGATGATTGTTATGTCGATGAGGAGGATGATGACGACTCTGATTATGTTCCATCATCAGAGAGCTCTGAATCTGAAGATCAAGGTGATTTGACCTTTAACAGATCTGTTTTTGCCGAATTCGCTGCATGGATTCACGAGGAAGGGGGTATGCGATATTTATTAGAACTTATGTATCCTAGTGTTGGTGATAATGATGAAATCCAAATCCCATAAGGATACTTAAGCAATAGGTTAATTCCAATGGTCCCTCCTAATGCTACAACTTCAGATTTCTTTTGTGAAGAAAATCCGATACTAGAAGAGTTGGCTGAAGGATCTCTTTTTGATGATAAGGAGCAGCTTAGCATCACAGTTGGTTTGTGGAACCTTGAAAAGAAAGCAGAGTATCGGGTGACCAGATCAGACACAACCAGATTGGTTTGGCGATGCAAGATAAGCAACGATTGTTCATTCAAGCTTCGTGCTTTATCTCATGGTGGGCCGTGGCTTGTATCAAAGTTTTGTGGCAAGCACATGTGCGGTGATTGTATCACAAATATCGGACCAAAAAAGGTACACACAAAAGTCATCGGTGCATATTTTGCAAAGAAAATGCGAAACACAAATGCAATTCTAAAGCCCAAAGTTATTCAGAACGAGTTGATGACTATGTTTGGTATGCAAGTAACTTACGATGTGGCGCTTAGAGGTAGAAACCATGCTGTTGAGATGATATATGGTAAATATGATGATTCATTTCAACAACTGCCTGGTTATTTGCATTTGTTAGAGATGACAAACCCGGGCACGATCACGGATATCGACATTGGTGCAGACAACAGGTTTCATCATGTATTTGTGGCTCTTGATGCATGCAGATCAGCATTTGGCTTGTGCATGAGGCCGGTAATCGTAGTTGATGGTACTCACCTGAAGGGAAAAAATAATGGGATTATGTTTGTTGCTGTTACAAAGGATGCAAATGAACAAGTGTATCCGTTGGCGTATGGAATCGGCCCAATTGAGAATAATGAGTCTTGGGTATGGTTTATGATATGGCTACGAAGACATATGGGAGCACGTCTCAAACATTAATTGTGTCTGATCAACATGTGTCGATTGAGCGTGCAGTAGCATACTAAGAAACGAAAAAATCGGATACTCGTGCATTCCAGATGTTCAAAAAACGAAACCGGGCAGTAGCATATATATCCCAACATGCAAAATTTAACATTACTTACCGTAGTTGCTTTCCACCAGGGCAAGCAGGTCGACCCAAATCCACGAGCATGGATAACATCACATAATGAGTCATGAGGCTTGTAGTTGATCTTGATGTACTCCGTTTTCGCTTCCCATCCTACCAAGTTCAACTTATTGGTTTGCTCAATCATCTCGTTATAATCCGATTCCAATCGGCACTTCAAAAATAAGTTACAAAATAATTAGTACTTACAAAACAATTCAAATATTAGATAGATTTAAAAAAAATTACGTAAAAATCGCATCTGCATATAACAGTGTGTCCTCCGGTGTGGGCAGGGTGTACACTGTCACTATGCATCAGTCTTGACTGGAGTGTCATCATATACAGATCAATAGTTTGCACAAAAATGAATTTAAGGTTTAGCAAAACTTAACTTTAAACATATATTCAATATTTTATTTGCTAATGACATAAATTACCTCAATGTAAAAATCTGCATCCACGTCCAAAATTTGCTTGAAGGCAGCAACGGTCATTCGATACTCACTCTCAGTGACTACGACATAGTCGGTGTACTTTTTCTTCATGAATGTTTTCCACTTGTTCAATATTTCTTCAGCAACAGTGTCTGGCTTATCTTTCGGGACATATACACGTACTGGATGAGGACGAAAAACACCATGAAACTCTGCTGATGAGTCATCATGCGAAGTCGATGCGCCCAGAATTGATGCCACATTGCCTGGCGGAGAGTTAAATGGCCAAGAAAGTGGTGTCTACACAAAAAAATGCAAAATTAATAACTATAAATAGAAGAATTAGTTAATCAAAAATAATATTGGAAATAATAAACTTACAGATCCAATATATGTTCCGTGGCTCGTGGCCTCAAAATCAGAAAACTGAGGTGACTGCATCGAAGGCCTATGTGCCTGCATCGACGGCCTAGCCGACTGCGGCATAGGGGGGGGCTGTCGCTGTGTATGAATGATCGGATCAGCACGTCGAGAAGGACCACAACTAAAGGCTGTCAAAAGATCTCCCATCCATTTCTTTAGCGTATCCTTTAGATCATCGTGCCTCTGCATGATCCGTGCCTCCAACTGATCGTGCCTCTCTGTCATCCATTGCTCAAAAGCACTCATCTCGCCACGTATCTGATTAAGTGCGCGCTCAGTCCTGCCACCACTGCTACTAGAGGATGCTCTAGCACGCTTTGCCTTATCTCTATGACGTCGCGGAGGACGCTCTGATGGCTCCGGCTCCGGCTTGGGCTGATCACCTTGATCTGATGGCTCCGGGTGATCAATAATTGGTGGCGCTACATTCTTAGTAGCTCGCCGACTGCTCACTGGCTCTATTGCCTCAGCTCTGTGCCTCGATGCACGCTGCTCAATTTTCAAGCCCAACTTGCCAATGGGATTTGACAGGGGCACGTATCTCACGGCAAGAGGCTGGTCACACCATATCAACTAGTGATATGCACGACTCTGTTCTGCTTCGTCTGATACAATATTAGAAATATTGTACGCCTGCAAAAAATAAGACACACAAATTTATTAAAATCAAGTCACAATCAATCATAGAATTTAATTTAAGAAGGATTAATGAAATATCATAAAACTTACATCAGTGTCAAAACACTCGTATAGATCCTGCACTGATGTGATATCGAGATTCTTCCGAAAGTTCCATCTCACACATCGAGGATATGCTGAGTCCATCTCCCTCTGCCTACCGGCTATCGCCTCGAATCCGGGAATGACCTCAAGTCCCCACACCATCAATGCCCAAGCCGGACCATAGAAGTGGTATTTCACACTATCTGGAATTTTCCTAATATAGTTTCTAAGAATTTTATAGGAGTACGCACCCCAAGGAAAACAATAAAAAGAGTCTAGGTCCTCTACCAAATCCCACAGCCATGGAAATACAGTCTTTTGTGAATCATGGCCAAATACAAATACGTATGCCATGAGAACGTGGGCAACATGAAAGTGAATCTCTCCCTCAGGATCGTCTATATTGTTTCGGGGATTGCTAAAGCGTGCCAACAAATCAGCACCAGTCATATGAACTCCATTGCACGCAGACCTAAATGTTGACAACCCACTAGGATCTAATGGGGCAGTAGTGTCGAAGTCAGAATAACCAAAATGTAACCCCGTGATCAATGCATGATCCTCAATGGTATATTCAACATCCCCCCGCAGATGTGAAACCATATCCCACACTGCGTGTGGATAGACCTACAGATAATACTGTGGAGGGCCTGACTGGCAAGGAATCCCGGACCCCACCCAATGAAATGCCCAAATGGCCCTTGCTGAAATCGGGTTAGCAAAGGCATCCCACCAACAGCTAAAAATCTACCCCTTATTTCTTCTACAATCCCTACTTTATAATACGTATTTGGTTTGGATTTTCGGTTGACGGTGTTCGGTCTACGATACCAAGGACGGGGTGATTCCTACAACATTCAATCAATAATTAACAATTATCACTTAACAATTCATTAACAATTAATAAATTGAATAACAATGAAATATTCTAATTCAAACTTACTCTATTTGTTAATTAGGTAGACTTTCAATTAAAATTAGATTTCTTAATTGTCAATATTAACAATTGTAATCAGTTAACAATTCTATTTTTTAATTAGATTTGTTAATTGTTAATTGATTGTTAATTGTTGATATTAATTAATGGTTAATTGTTAATATTAATTAATTGTTAGTGCTTAATTTAATTACTTAACAATTCTAATTTTTAATTAGATTTTTTAATTATTGATTCTTAATAATTAATTGTTAATATGAATTAATTATTAATTGTTGATATTAATTAATGGTTAATTGTTTATATTAATTAATTGATATTATTAATAATTAGTTGTTAATTGATAATTGTTAACAATTCTAATTGTTCGTTAATTGTTAATCACATCTAATTACTTAACAATTATAATTCATTGTTAATTAGACACTACAAAAAAATTTATTATTTGCCACAAATTTTTTCCTCATAAAAAACTATTATTTCGTTACATAAGATTATATGTGAGGAAAAAAAATTCGTCACACACTCGTCACATTAGGGTCCTCACATATAGTATAATGCAAGGAAAGTATGATTTCCTCACATTAGAGATCCATGCTTATATGAGAATTTTTTTCCTCACAATTGCCTTATTTTTCGTCACTTTAGCTTTTATAACATATCACCTAATTCTTATTGAAATAATGCTATAAAGATGGATATTTTTATTCAAGTTTACAAAATTTTTAAATTAATAATAATAAAGCAATTATCAACAAACAATATATAGGTTTTCTGCTAACATTTACATTGTGTTTTATCAAGCAATATCACAGTAGACAAATACCAAAACTTAACAAAAATAAGAACAATAAACATGGATAAAGAGTTCACAATATAGTCTTTCCTGAACAAGGTAATATGAACACATACTTTCTCAAAACCAAGCCCAAATAAAAAACTATTTGGAGTAGCTATATCTAAGAAGAAGAAAAATTCATAACCGTACAATCACTTATAAGGTATGTTAAGTATTTTCAAAGCAAGTTCATCAACGATAAGAATAGATTCTATTACTACGATGAGCAAGTGCTCTTCTAATATGTAGTCCTTCAACCAGGGATGCACCTATTACTCAAACACCTGCAGATTTTATAAAATAAAAAGATACAATTATTTATGGAAAATCTCATATTTTAAACTAATTTTATAAGATAATAAAAAAACATTGAATCAAGAAACTTACCAAGAAAAGGATCTAGAGAAATGCCGGGAACATGTTGTAAAACTTCTTGCATTTTGCCAATGATACTCTCGAGCTTATCAATTTTTTTGCTTTGTTCAACATATGCACTTTTCAGATTGATCATATCTCTTTGAGTTGTTTCAAGCTCCAACAACTTCTCCTTCAAATCAATTCCAGCAAATACATTTGACTCACGAGTATGAATAACTTGCACTCCATGACCCATTCCTTTTATGTATCCAGATCGATGTCCAAGTACCGATTTCACTATCATTGGCTCTGCAAGTGCTTCTTTTCCTTGTTCTACACTTTTATTTTTTAATTCAACCATCTCATTCTGTATAAATATAAAAATAAACATAATTCATATAGTATAGGATACAATATGAACTATAAACAATATTTAGTTAAGTAAAAAACTTTTACTTAACTTACATATTTAGATTGAGCTACATTGTTGATGAATTCTCCTCCCCTAGATTTGCTCACATGTGTGTTTTTGAAAAGCTCAATTTCACTTTTTTCAGTCTTCACATATATATATATATATGATAGGTTAGTAAGTTATCACATGATTATTTGATGTCTCTTCCCAAAAGTAAACAAACTTACCATTTCTTTGTAGTGACTGAGCATAGTTCTTTTACCAGATGTGTGATTGAAGGGTTTCTTCTTACGGTTTTCTGAGTTAATACGCGACTTCTTCTGTAGAATCACAATAATGTGTTGTAAGACATTTTACATAGTAAGAGAATCCCGTATAAATTAACACAAGTAACTAAAATTCGATTTAATTAATAACCTGAAAAGCCTCATCTTCAATAAAATCGCATGCCTCCAGCCATTTTTCCATAGTCAAGTCAGGTCTTGGACATACATCTCTAGGATCAATATTTCCAGCAAGTAAATTATCATAATGCTTGTGCAATGTGCACCTCCACCTTGTGAAAGCGCTTTGGAACTTGGAAGTAATTATTCCTTGTACCCGTTTATTAGGATAATCTTCAATCTCAAACCATTGCTGTAAATAACCACTTTTATATTATTTATACAATAAAATATAAATAGGCATAGTTCCCAGTTAACTTACAAATATTAATAATTATATTTTTGTTGTAATTGAAAATACTCACAAAAAGTCTAGCATAACAAAGCGCTTTGTTGTCATCCGAAACATCACCCCACCCTCTTGCCCCTTTAATCTCAGCATTGGTTCTAACAATGATTCCAATTCCATTACTCAAGTCCAAATTAAATTTCAATGCATCAGTTTCGCCTGGTAAAAACAAAATCTTGTACTTTCCATGCTGAAAAATAATATTAATAATATAAGTCAAGTGCTATCTACAAAAGTAATTTTAAAAAAAAGGTACCTTTTTTACTTGTTGGTCTAGTTTTTGGCCACTTGCTGGGCCACGACATTGTTTTTTACGATTCTTTCCTGAGCGTAATTATATATATATATATATATATATATATATATATATATTAAGCTATCAAATCATTAAGTAATTGAATATAAGATCTAGTATACACACCAGTGATTCACTTTTTAATCACAATACTCATCACACTATTCACAAATTATAAGTCTTACCAGGAGCCTTTGGTGACTGTGCTTTACAAAGTGGTGATCCGAAAATTCTCTTTTTAGAATTCCCCAAATCTGGAAGAATAAAAAGACATTATTAATTGATCATTTGATTAAAATACTCATATACTACTAAAACGTCTATAACCTAAAGATTTGGAGGTGTCAAATCTATATGAAGGTTCAACTGGACTTTGGTTATTCCCCATTTTTGTATCCTTTCTCATATCTGCTTCATTTTTATTCTAACAAAAATACAATGAAATTAGTTGGGTGTTAATATAAGATGTGACATTTAAGAGTTCAATGAGAACTGTAACTTACACTTAGTTTGGTTCCATCGGGATCAATTTGGATTTTGATTTGATCAATCCATACGATAAGTCTATCATCGGTTACCTATAGATAGGCCATGTAACATAATATATAAGAGTGTTATAGTAATACACACTAAAACATTACTAGTTAGTAAATAAGAAATTTACTTACTTTTCCAACAATCTTCCCTTTAAATGAAGCAAATATTATAGCATCCTCAATGCTTTTAGCCAAAAAAGGATCATCCAATGCAATTTCTAAAACTATACATGAAAATTAATGGGTTTGAGGCTTCATGTTCATATCTATAAAACAAATGACATACTCAACTTACGTCTTGCCATTGCTTCTGAAGTTAAAATTTGCACAAGCATCAATTGTCTCTTTCTCTTGGAATTTGATTCAATCTCAACCTCAAGTCCACCATCTTGACAAACTTTAGATTGTTTCATTGATTGCAAAAGTCTTACCCTTTTCATACCTCCGACACCTCCTGGCCCATATGACATCTGTATAAACGTGTACATTAATCTCAATTGATAACACACAAAAAATGAATAAAAAGACGAATAAACATAAAGCATAAATGAAAAAAAAAATAGAGTATATAACTTGATGCTCACTAAATATGAACTACATCTAGATAACTCCAACATCATCACTGTTCACAGATTCATAGTCAATTCCACGATTTTCTAAGCCTTCGTCCGTATCATCATCCTCTTCATTTCGAGATCTATTCCTAATCTTTTCAAATAAGATCTCATCGACTTCTATTGGCTCTAAATCATCCCTTACGAGTGTTTCTAATCCATATTCATTTTCACTAACTTCATCAACTCCATGTGATTTATACTGTTGCAGCGGTTCTTGTGATTGAGAAGAAATAACACTAATATCTTCAACTTCAATTGGTGGAAGATCCCATAAATGTCTATGTTGCACTCTCTGCACCAACTGCCAATTTTTCCCAAGTTTTGTATCACTAACATAAAATACTTGTTTCACGTTAATAGGTAACACAAAGGGTTCTTCCTTGTACCATCGTGTCCCTACATCAATGCTTATGAAATGTTTATCAACTTGTTTTGTTTTCTTGCTCCCAGTATCGAACCACTCACATTGAAATAGTATAACTTTACGATTACCAAGATAGACTAACTCCACAACTCTACTAAGAAATCCAAAAAATTCCATCACACAATTTTTATGGTTTCCTTCCACGACTACTCCACTATTTTGTGTAGAGTGGTTTTCGTCCCTATCTTTTGTATGAAAACGGACTTCATTCACCATGCAACCCGTATAACATTTCGTATCAAGTCTAAAAGGTCCATTGGCTAGAGCCCATAAACCTTCTTTAACTTCAGAAACTCTTTTATTCCGCAAATTATTAATCTGCAATAAATAAATTAGATTAGTGATGAAAAAATCAAGACCAATTAGTCTACAGAAGTATTAAAACCTTACATATTTCTTTAACCACTGAGAGAATTGTTTCAATTCACAAACAGAGAGTTCAAATTCATCACATTCTTCGATTGTAACTCCAAGAATTTCAGCCTTGTAAATCCTGTCAAATGCAAAAATAAAAAAGAATGCAAATGTCTCATTGTATTATTAAAACATATAATTAATAAAGTGAATAAACATAAATATGAAATATTTTTAATGGATCTTACTTCAAATAACTTTCCACCTCTTCACAATTGCATAAGATGAAATGGTGAGCCATTTCTAATTCTTGATCCGAGATTGACGGTCCAGCTTTATCAACTTTACTCTTATCAAGACCAAATGGACGTGCTCTCATTGAGAAAATTAAAATATCTTCTACATCTCTACATTGAGGACCATCATCGTTTCTAGCTCGTAGATTGAATCTCGTTTCAATTCCCGTGAAATACATGGACATAAAACTCAGACTTTCCTTGACAATATATGCTTCTGCTATAGAACCTTCAGGACTGATCTATTACGTACAGATCTTTTTAGAGAACTTAAGTTCCTAAAATTATAAAATTACAAATAAAAATTCTGAAAATTGGAAATATTTTAGAATATAGTTAATCAAAAAGAATCATGCTAACCTTTCGATTGGATACATCCAACGAGAATGCACAGGTACTGCAATCAAAGCCTCTCGTGGCAAGTGAACAGCCAAATGTACCATAACAGTAAAGAATGCTGGTGGGAATATTTTTTCCAACTTACATAATATCAAAGGAATGTTTTTCTCTAAGCGTTCTACATCTTTTATTTTCAAAGTCTTAGAACATAATTCCCTGAAAAAATCTCCCAAGTCACAGATAGCATCATTGACTTCTCTGTTTAAATAGCCACGTGTTCCAGCAGGAATGAGTCGTTGAAGAAGAATATGACAATCATGTGATTTTAAACCACTCAACCTTTTTTCCTTCACACATCTAGAGATATTTGCACCATAACCATCAGGTAGTTTGACGGATTTCAAGAATTCTAAGAATTTTTCCTTTTCAATCGATGATAATGTATAACATGCCACTGGCTTTACAGGCTTGTGGTCGGTTCCACGTAATTGTATATGCAATTCTTCCCTAATTCCCCAATCACGCAGATCTTCACGTGCTTTTTCATTGTCTTTGGTTTTTCCTTTGATATCAAGCAGTGTCCCAATTATATTATCACATATGTTCTTTTCAACATGCATCACGTCAAGAACATGTCTGATCATTAAATGGCACCAATATGGTAACTCAAAGAAAATACTTTTCTTAACCCAATTTGCTTGGTTACTTTGATTTTCATGCCGCTTTCGTTTTTGATTCAACTTTGGATGTTTTCCAAGCTTACCAAATTTATCAGACAAACTATCTAACCAAAGAAGCACATCCTTACCTGACAACTCTTTAGGTTTAACTCTATGTTCCTCCTTACCATTAAAAGATGTTCTATTTTTACGCCATGCATGATTCTTAGGCAAAAAACAACGATGCCCTACGAAGCCAGTTTTTGATCTTAATTGTTCTGATCGAGTTTGGTTTAAACAACAAGGACAAGCCATTTTGCCCATTGTAACCCATCCCGAAAGTGAACCGTACCCAGGAAAATCACTTATTGTCCATATAAGTGCAGCATGCATCTGAAAAAGTTCTTTGCTGAAATAGTCATATGTCTGAATACCATTATCCCATAAATCTTTCAACTCATCAATTAAGGGTCTAAGGTAAACATCAATATCCTTTCCAGGAGAACGTGGACCAGGAATAAGCAATGACATCATAAGAAATTCTTCTTTCATGAACATATATGCTGGCAAGTTGTAAGCAATAAGTATGACTGGCCACATGCTATACGAGTTGCCTAAACTTGACCAAGGGGTAAAACCATCAGTAGCTAAACCTAATCTCACGTTCCTAGGATCCTGAGCAAAGTGAGGAAATTTCTCATCAAAGTGCTTCCATGCTAAAGAATCGGCCGGATGTCTCATAACATTTTCTTCCTCATTGCGCTTATCTTTATGCCATCTCATATTAGCCGATGTTTTACTGAACATGAAAAGTCTTTGTAGACGAGATTTTATTGGGAAATGTCTTAATATTTTATGAGGAGTTGTTCCACTCTTACCCTTAACAAACTTCCATCTTTATTCATCACACACCGGACATTTATCTTCATTTTCGTTCTCCTTGTAAAATAATGCACAATCATTTTTACACACTTCAATTTCTTGGTAACCTAGTTCCATCTCATCTAAAAGTTTTTTAGCACCATAAAATGAAGTTGTAAGAGTGTTACCTTCAGGCAGGATATCTTTCAAAAGCTCAAGCAGCATATCAAAGCTTTTATTGCTCCATTTATTTTTTACCGTAATATGCATCAATTTTATCACAACAGACAACAATGATTCATTAGAACCTGGATACAATTTAGTGTTTGCATTTTCAAAAAGCTTTGGAAACCTTTCTGCTTCTCTTTCTCCCATCTCACTCAACATTTCATATATATCTTCATTTATCTCATCATCAATAGGATTATCAAGATCGTTGCTATTGTCACTATCATCAAATATATTAACACTATCCCCCTGACATATCCATTTAGTGTAGCTATTTGAAAATCCATTAAGATGTAGATCCCGTCTAACATTCTCAAATGTTTTAAATCTTGTATTGAGGCAAAAATTGCACGGACACCGAATCAAATTATCTGCTCGATTAACATTTTCTTTTGCAAACTCAAGAAATGATTCCACGCCTTCGATGTAAGATTTAGAAAACCTATTGTTATCATTTATCCAACTCCTATCCATCAAATAGTACCTACAAACATAACATTTAATCACATGCTTAGTCCTCCATCATTCTTCACATAAGACATATGCTTCACCTCAGTAATAAGACTAACTAAGCATATCAGCATATGTTCAAGAGTATTTATTAGTATTAATTAATAATGAAAAATGCAGGGACTGATATGCTCAAGAGTAGCATACTATTTGCAAAGTGTGGTGAACAAGGTGAGGGGCCCAGTTTTTGTAACAGCATTCAGCCCTCTCAGTATGATCATCATTGCTATCTTGGGAGCCATTATTCTTGTTGAGACTCTCCATCTCGGAAGGTATATATAATTACATCAATTAGTTAAACAATTAATTACAATTTGTTAACTAATTAGCTACAATTTGGGAATGGTGCATATATGCAGTGTGATTGGAGCAGTGATCATAGTGGGAGGGCTATACTATGTGGTGTGGGGAAAGGCGAAATATAGCTCATCAGCTCCAAAGGGTAAATCCTTTGAGTTACCAGTAGTGGTGGACAATAATGCACTGGACACCATTAATCATTTAGAAATGATTAATGCAACTATTGCTACTACTAATGGGAAAGCGAAGCTGGTTAATCAAGATCAAAAGAGCAAATCTTTGCACGAAGAGCCTTGATCAAGATTAATATAATTCAAGACTATCTAGCTAGCTAATTGCATGTGTCTATCACATTCACCCTTCTCTCATCTTTATTCTCTCATATTGTAACATGTGTTTTCACTTCTTTTTCAAATGTGATGTCCAATGTACCTTTACCTAATATATTTTCATTTTAATTATGTGGACAAGTAAAGTTTTGCTCTTACTTTATGTTACTCTGTTACTAATATTATTTTTCCCATCTTCATGCAGTACAAAAACAGAGATTTCTACATCACTGGGGAGAACTATGCAGGTACACAAACACATACCAACATATGTAATGCAACAATATGCTCCCTAGTCTCATCATTACACTCGATTCGTGTTTCATGTTCTTGTCAGGGCATTACGTTCCGCAACTAGCAAGCAAGATATATGATTATAACAACAAATCTTCAAAACCGATCATCAATCTAAAAGGGTTCATGGTAAGAACACATTTACACTAAGTATATATTAACACACAATTTGTATGAGAACAATCTCTACTTTACTTATCAAAAAAATGACTAGAATAGCACCTTGTCAGTCACAAATCTCCTTCGTATCCACGAGAGTTGTCCCGATCAGAATCACAGCAAATATATGACTGCATAAACAATCAATCTTACCTTACAAACTTAAAATCGAGATTGAAATTAGTTTCTTCTATAGAAAGGAAATCAAAATTGAAAATGAGAGTGAAAAACCTAGTATCTTCTTCAACAAATTCTCTGCTACAATGAACGAGCTATTCTTTGCTAAACCCTACCCTTAAAGCCATTGTAGAAATTGCTTTTCAGTAGACTTTTAGCCTATAAAATTTGGAAGAAGGTGAAGTTTAACTAATACGATTTTGTATTTGCAAAATTTGGCTATAATTACAAATTTGCCACCTTCTTTGAGTTTTGTGATAATTACAGAATTGCCATCTTATTTTGAAGATTAAAGTGAGAAAATTTAATTTCCTCACATAAAATATACAAATGTAACAAAATATAATTTCCTTACATATACTTGTTACATATACTAATTTTTTTTGTAGTGAGAGTTATGATCAATAATCAAAATTATGCCAAGATCAATAATCAAAATCATGTCACAAAAATACATAGATCTCTCGCAATGCTGAACCGCCAGATGAAACATCTTGGACCGCCCGACTATGTGCCGAGAGGTCCGGGCGGTTCAGCATACCTATTCTAGCGGTTCAGGCATCAAATTTCACCAAATATTACGTACAATTCAATTATAACACATGATATTCTAAAACACGTATAAATGAATCCCAGAAATTAACTATGAAATGCAATTCTAATTAAATACGAATAATCATTTAGAGGTACTTAATCATATCATAAATAATAAAACGAGGTCACAAAATTGCATAGATCAATCGAGTATGTGAACCGCTAGATGAACATAGATGGACCGCTCGATAGTGTCGGAGAAGTGTCGAGCGGTCCATAGGGTATCATCTAGCGGTTCATGTATTATTTGGTTGAGGAGATGATTATATACCTGTATATGAGGAGGAATGTCTTCATCCGTGTCTCCCATGGCTTCCACCGAGCTCCGATGCCCTCCGACGGAAATTGAAGGTCCACCACGGCGGCAGCGGTCCAATGAGCCTCCAAGCAATCTCTCTGAGCACTCCTCCGGCATTCCAACCTTTCAGTCTACAATGGTGGTGTAAAATTGGAGAAATAGAGAAGAGAGATGGAGAAGGTAGGGGGCGGTTCAAAAATCAGAAAATGGAGGAAGTGGGCGGTCCAAGGAGAAAGAGGAAAAAAGGAGGGAGGGGGCGGTACATGCCCTATTTTTCCCAAAAATTGTTGACCCTCTCACCTTGTTTGACCCAATTAATTACTTTTTACCTACTTTTCAGTGTACACAATTCTCAAATTACTTTTTCATGTTGGACACGGTTTTATATGTAAATTGGGTATTGTCTACATCAAGGCAAAGATTTTGGGTATTTTCTTCATGTGTTTTTTGAAAATGGGTATTATTAATTTCCTCCCTTATAAACACTCATGTGAATTAAATACCAAAAAATTGATATTAATTATGTTTATTAATTTATAATTTTTGAAGGTCTACATTTGATAGACTTACATTTTTTTTAAAGTTTTAATTTTCCTAATTCATGTATTTAATATCTTATATAATAAGATGTCATACCTTAAGAGCTTATAAGTTGTTAAGGTTTATAAAGTTTTTTGAACATTTTATAATCTCCAAAAGCTTATTTTATAACTTATAAACTCTAAAATAGCTTAATTTATCAAACATTTTCAAAGAGTTTATAAGCTCCTTAAAACAACTTATAAACTATTTTAAGAAGTTTATAAGCTCAGTCAATCACCCCCTATATGTATATGATATGAATGTAGGAGACTTAGTGGCGGATTTAGGGGGATGCTAGGGGGTGATGAAGCACCCCCACCCAAAAATTTATTTAAGTTTCTTTTAGTTTTTTTATCGATAAATTTTTGACATGGCACCCTGTCGGAGCTCAGTCGTTATCACTCCGGCAAGATAAATTTATAAACCGATACTCTTCACTAGGTTCCGCTAGTGGCAAGTACATGATCGATCCCACAGGGAGTTGGTGGATTCCTCTCTCGATGTTACAATTTGGGGTTTTGATTCGGGTCTTGCCTTGGGTAAGAGGTGTAACCAAGCAGAATAGTAAAAACTGTAGAAGTAAATAATTGAAAAGAAAACACTAAAAGAGTCAAATGAGAAAGTAACTTGACTTGGGTTAGAATCCTTGAGTCTTGACTTATGTCTTGATCATCGGTGCAAAGTTGTTCGTTGTCTCGTCATGTCATCGGTTAAGGGCGAGCGTAAAAATGAGGTTTTACTCCTACCACCCAAACGCATCACTCAGGCAGCCCCCTTTTTAATCGTCACATAGCCACTGAAGCCCCGTTCAACACACCTTTTCAGCTTAGAGGGTAAGGGTTACTCACTCCCTGTTCCCCCTGCCCAAGATTGCTCCTGGACCAAGCTTACTCCGATGTACCCGAATAGGCATTCGCGGAGAACATAACAACCATGGGCACACCATCTCAGACGCCCGTCCCATGGCGTCCCCACCTACATCACCGCATTGATCCCTCTGGCTGGTAAGCAGGAAGTCGCTAACACTTGGAGTTTCCAGCTTGCAGTTGTAACCTGATCTCGCCCAATACTGCTACTGGCCAGACAACACCGATGACTTGATCAAGTTGTATAGGATTCAGATCCAACACTTTAGGAACATGCCAAGACAACTATATGCACAGTTAGACCTCTCAAGACGTTATAAGTCCGTACTCAATTCATCTTTCCCAAGCCAAGATTAATAACCTAGCTACTCATACGGAAAATAAAGAATAAGGATGAAATAAATAAAAGCATACTTATATTAAATACTGAAATAAAATATTACCAAAAGATTCTCTTGCCAGGACCAACCTGTGACAAGGCCAGAAATATAACAGAATATTAAAAGTGTTTGCCCGTAGCACTTGTTTTCTCCTCCAATCACTCATAAAAAATAAAAGAACTAAACTAGCAGCTGGGCGTCGCCCCTCCTCGAATGTTAAAGCCTCTCGTATGTCTATGCCTTTGATTTGAATCGTGGCTTTAAATAGTAGTCTCCGTGGGCTTGGGCTTCGTGGTGGTTAGTCGCTAGGGTTCCCGACCGACTTTCCTTCCCGGTCAGATCTTCCGCGTATAGAAAGATAATCTCAATCCCCCAGATATTTAGTGGAAGGAAAGAGAGATATTTTACCTTTTCCATGGATGGAAAGAAATCCGCCGTTGATCCCAGCTTTTTGCCCTTCGTCTTCTGTGCCCCCAGCTGCTCAACTTGTTTTCTTATCTTGGTCAGCGTGCCCCCTTGGTCTCCTTTTGTTGCAGAGTGATCTCGGGTTGTACTCTGTCTTGAGCTTCAAATTGCCCAAGCTTCCTCCGCGTGTAATCTTGCCTCTTTCCCGAGATGACCTGCAGCTTGCCCTGCATCCTGCATGTCCTAGACTTGTGTCCTCCCAGACACAAAATACACAAATAAAGGGAAAAAGACTCGATTTAGACCTAAAACAAGATTAAAAAATAGCACGAAAAATAGGCTCGTCACACCCTTCGTCGTGGCATGAATAGCTCCCCTGTCATCTCAGTCACTCAAAAGTTAGTCGCGTTGAACTGCCTATTTCGTTCGGAGTTTGAACATGATTGCTCGATAATTTTATGCTTGTATGGGTTTTAGTTTGTTTGTTCACGACCTCCAGGTTTAATTTAGCAATTAATTAGTCGATCCTTAAGTTAAAATAACTAATTTTCAAAAAATAAAAATTTATAAAAGCTCGAGTTCAAGCTCGAGCCGAACTCGAGCTCAAAAATAATCTCATCAAGCATCCCACGAGCCGAGCTTGAACCAAATTCGAACTCGATAATTATATTTCGAATTGAACTTGAACGATATATCACAAGTTCGAGCTGAGTTCAAACAACCTAATATTCTAAACGAGCCGAGCTTAGTAATATCTGTCTTGGCTACATTCGTTTACACCCTTATGTGGCGGGCCACTATTCGTGAGCAAATATAGTGGAGCACCCTGAATTTTTTTTTTGTGTCCGCCTCTGATGAGACTTGATCGATACATGCAAATAAAGGAGACGAGGACATGTTGATCGAGTCAAGGAAGCAATTGTGAAATTATGAGAGGCGTTGGAACAATTTGAATAAGAGTTAATTGCAAGATTATAGGCGATATAATTGATATAGTGAGATATGTTGGGGATGAGATCTCTACATGATCTTAACCAATATTAATGGATGTGTTGGAATACTAGCTTGTAGAGCAAGGATGATGATATGCCTGTATACCCAAGAACATCACATCAAATTTTCGGAAATCTTCGAGTCATATAGTCCAGTGCATCATAGTTGTTTTCGGCAATTCACGAGTTTAATTGAATAAACGGTATATTCGCTAAAATTTTATTACCATTATGTCATAATCTTTCCATATCCATCTATTCCGCTACAATTCGAATCAAAATTGTTTGATTTTCGGTCAAATTTCTATGCATTTTTGGTTTTGTGAGTGTCAAAACATTTGCTAATGTTACTCTATGCGTGTCATGATTTTTGATCTAATTTGACTAAAAATACTTTCAATTTTTGACCTGATTTATTAAGTCATCAGTCCTATTAATTTACACATTTTGATCAAAATTGTGAGGAATTTTTTATCAAAATGTATCTAAATAAATGAGACATAAAATATTTTTAATTAATTGTGTGTGTGAGAAATTTATATCACATTTCTTTAATTATTTCAATACAATTATAAATCTTTTATGAATTAACTAAAATAATAAAATATAAAAAAAACTTTTGGTATTCGTAGATTGGAGCCAGTATAATTGTTACATTAAAGAGTGCAACCATAAACACACGTGGCAGTGAGAGAGATGTTGGATGCATAGCGGAGCAAGTTGAAGCAATGAGAAACGTACGCGTCAGTGTAAAAGTATTGGGCCTGGTCCCTAGGGCCCACTGTACTAGTTAGGCCCATTGCAGGAGAGAAAGTGGTGCTCAGCTCTGCTCAGTGCGTACAAAAACGTTTTCTACGCTTACTTTTTGAAAGAGGGTGTGGATTGCAGGCCAATTCAATTCACCATTCTTCACCTTTCCTCATTTTCTAAAGCCGCAGATTATATATATAGTTCCCACTAATTCATCTCTTTACGTTCCTTTTTTTTTATTTGTGCGAGTGTATGTAGTACTTTTTCGGTCTCATTATTTTTGATACGTTTCATTATTATAATACATTCTTAAATTGTTCCATATGAAGACTATTGAAGAGTATAATACAACAAGGAATAGACACTCACACTTTCTTTCAGAGTGTTTTGTCTTTTAAAAGATAATTTTATCACTCCAAAATACTAGTGATGTCCCGTTAATGGGGCATCTAGTTAATAACAATACATTTTCTTTTTTAGAAAAAATTAACGTATTGAATATTTATTAATTTTCATATAATCTATAGTTATTAAATGTTCTTTAATTGTCGTGTAAAAAGTAAATGAATCGTTATTAATGGTACAATAAGAAAAATAATTAAAAGCATTACGATTCTTTAAATATCTTTTTGTATTCATCTTTTCTTCCTAAACTATAATTTTACTCCTTATTCCTCCAAATTATTAAGGAGAAAAAAATTATTATTAATTTTAATTTGAAGTTATAATAATATAGTTCCTTAGACAGAAGTGTGGAAAAACAAAATGTGGAATTATAATTTAAAGAGAAAAGAGGAAGAAAAAAGAAATTATTTAAAGTGTGATAATAGTCTTAATTAAAAAGAGAGTTAATATCTGAAGTTATAGGTCTTACGTAAACACAATAGGAATAATGAGATGTAATGAGTATATATAAAAAAGATAAATTATGTTTTCATTTTAACAATATTTAAATTATAATCCATCCATTAAAGAAAATTGTTTTTGTTTTTATTTGTCACAAGTTTAAATAATGTGATTTTAACATTGACTGATAATGTATTGTAAGTCAAGTTTATATCTCACATGATTGATTTATTATGATTAATTAAATTTTATGTTTAAATAGAGTTGGTCCCTATAACTGATGAATTTTATTATATAAAATTTCTTACAAACTGGTTGATACAATAAAATGTAAACAATTATTGTGAGCAAATACATTAGCTATTTTTTAGTATGATTTGTATGAAATCTCCATTTTTGTATGAAATATATAAAAATATATAAATTATGAAAGATTACATGATATTATCACATCAATTGCGAGCATGTTATGTTGTGACCAATACAGATATAGACAGTTTTACTATAAGAGTATTTCATGTAAATATACTAGGTTCGGATAAATTTTCATAATTTATACTTCATTCTTCGCATCTTTGAACCCTTCTCAATTTTCATTTAATACCCAAAATAATGCATGCTTTCATGTTTAATAAATATACCCCTATGTTGGAACAATCATTAACATTCCTAACACTCGCAAGATATACTTAATTATAAATAATGAAATACTCATTCCAATAACAATACTTTTAATTCATTTTATAAACTAATATTTAATTTTTGTTCACTCACAAAAATTTACATTTTTTTTTTCATATTTAGAGCAACCTCAGTGCTGGAGCTTGGGAGGCTGGCAGACAGCTTTTGGGCGGGAGGCTCCAAAGCTGGGGAAGGAGGCTGCGGCTACATGAGGCTCTGAAGACGAGGCTTTAAAGTGAGAGGCAGGACTGTTAGGGTTTGTTTACCTCAAAGCATGCTTTATGCTTAGACGATGTATCGAATTTGTTTTCAGTTCCATTAAATGAGAATAAATATTTTTATCATTGGTTTATTATTTATTATTTTATATATATTGAATTGCAAACAAGTCCGATTACTACAGTTGTAGACTGTATGGTGGATCGATGATCACAGAAGGTAACACGATCGGGTCCTTTGTAGTATAAAGTTCACAGTTTAGTCGGTAAAGGTTGCGGTGTCATTTAATGCGAGAGCTGACCTCAACCCGCAGAATGATATCGGTAGGTATAAGTTGATACACATGTTTTGCGTATACATATTGAGAAGTTTCACAGTGAGATAAGTTCTACGTGCTGTTTGCTTAGAACGAGGTCTCGAAAATTAGTTATTTACTTAATCTGTGACGATGACATTAGTATATGCAACTGATTAAACGATGCTTTGATTCATCTTTGCTTACGGGTTTTTCGTAACCCCATATAGTGATGCCTTGATCAATAGTGATTGGTTTAGCTAGAAGTACTCGATTGTCAATTGCATAGAATCGCGTCTCGGTGACACGAGTTAATTAAATCCGCGTGAGGCGTTCATAAAAGTTTATTGCATAAGAAACTCGGTCGGTTGGAATTTATTCTATATGTAATAATTAAAGTCTGAATCGAATCACTCACGAATAAATATATTAATTAATTATGAGTTGTCAGCGAACCCAATTAATTAATGGATTTAGTAAATCTTAAACGCGAGAAATAATTAATGAAAAAATTGTTACATCCGTAATTTTGGATGGATAAAGATAAGTTCAATATTTATCGACTCCACTATAGGATAAATATTTATAATAGAATTACACTTTAATGCATTTCCATAGAGTAATTATCTTAATGTAATAATTAATTTAAGTCTAAGTTTGACCAAACAATTAATTAAATTTAATTGGTTCAAAATAACTTGAAAATTAATTTAATTAAGTTATGGATTTGACTTGGTCAAATTAATTTTGAATTATTCAAATTATAACTAACTTGAATAATAGATGGAATTGTATAGAGTTAAAAGTGAGATTAGTTTTATTATTAAGGGATCTTATCATTCACATTTGAGACCCTAACTTAGCCCATAATATCTATAAATAGGGGAGATATAATGGCCGAAAATTCTCTCCTCCATAGACGTAATTTTTGGCCATATTGAGAGATAAAACTCTCTCAATTTTCGAAAGTATAGAGTATTCTACACTCTATTTTTCGTTCTTCTTCTCTAGCAAGGTTTGATAGATTATTACCCATACAATAATCAAAACGTAGATCGGGAATATGTTAGAAATTTTCGAGGTCAGATTCAATGAGTTTAAGGAGATGCATTGGAGAGGATTGCGGTTCGTTGTTGACGACTCAATTCGTCTCTCCGCAAGCGAAGGACTAGCTAAGGAGAATGTATAATTCCACAATTTAAATCTCATTTATGTGGTATTATGTGAGAATTAATTATTTAAATAATTTATTAAAACTTTGGATCCTGCAGAATTATGAGTTTCTCATACAGATTCTATCCCGGACTCGGCCTCCAGAGTCCATGAGTTGCTCGACGCTGAGGGTGGGAGACTCCCGAGCCCCCACCAATTCCTTTTTTTTAATACTTAATTATATCTATAAATACTCCATGTCAATCTCACATTTTTCACACATCTACCAATGTATTTACATTATTTTATTTATTAAAATTCATCTAAGTAAATCAAAAATATTAAAATAAAAAATTGAAATTAAATTTTTATTACATATTTATTAATTTAAATTAATAAATTACATTCATAACAAATATTCCAAATAAAAAACCTCAATCATAAAATACAAATTAAGTAGAGAGCCACACATTAGAGAGCCTTTCACCGTGGAAAAACAACACATCAACTCTAAAATACGTGGACCCCACAAAAAACTTTAATTTTATTACCGAAATGCCACCGGGACTCTCTCTTAGAGAGTCTCCCATTGTAGATGCTCTTAGTCGCATAAATATTGTAGCACCACAATCTTTCTCAGATTATAAAACAAATACTACTAACTTCTAATAAGAGGCGGTTTTCAGGAGATGTGAGATCGACCATCACAAAGGCCCTAAATTTTAAGAGGTTACTAAAAAATTAAGTTCATATATATATATATATATATATATATATATATTACTAAAAAAAATCATCCTTAAACTGTGGCATGTTAAGCAGATCTTTATTTTTATTAACAAAAACTTCTATTTATAAATTTGGATTATCATGAAACCAATTACACTCTAGTGGAGTACTACAAAATGAATTATCCACCACACAAGTCAGGTGTAAGCAAACTAAATTATTCGTAGATTATTTGGAGTTCAACTCGATAAAAGTTTGTTTGAAATTTGTTCATTTACTTAAGGAACCGATAGAACTTGAGCCTCGAACCGAACTTGAATAATTTTTCGAGCCGAATATGAGCCTAATGATATTCGATTCAAAATATTCGCGAACATGTTCAAATATAATTATAACGAACCAAACATAAAATAGTTCACGAACTTTAAAAACGAGTCGAGTTTAAAATAGTTCGAGAACTTTATATACAAACTAGTTCACGAACTTATCAAATTAATATAAAAATACACATATTAACCAAATAATTTAATAAACGAGCTTTTTGTCGAGCTCGAATTCGAATATTTAATAAACACAAATCAAATTCGAGCTCGAGTTCAAATTTATTATTAAATTAAATAATAAGCGAATCGAATTCAAACTGAACTCGAGCTCGATTTTTAATTATCAAATCGAACTCGATTTTGATTTTTATAACTTGAACCTAACTTGAACCAAATTCAAATCTTAAAATTTTCAAATAAATTGTACTCAAGTCTAACAATACTCTATTCAATTTGATTCGATTAGAATCATATACACAACCATCTAATAATGGTGGAGGATTAGTAGGATAGCATGCTATTGAAAGGAAGCAACACGTGGCAAGCCAGGGAGAAGAGTTAAGGTCAGAGAAAGTGTAGAGGCAGGGGCAAAGTAGGGCAAAGAGAGTTACATGCAACAGGGCTGAGAAGTAGGACCCACAGAGTCACTATCACCTACCGACAAGAGAGCGATGGGGGCAGAACGTATAAGATCTTGGGTCTTAATATCTCACAGTGGCCTATTTTGCTGCATTCTCTTTCTCTCCACAAGTATGTGGATGTGCTCTAAGATATCTTTATCAACAAATTTCACAATTCAATTATCCAAATAAAATAATAATTTATCTACTTTCCACTTATACAATTCAAAATATAATTCATTTTCACAATTTTTCTTTCTATTTTATCCATGACACCAACTCTTAATAAAATATTTATCGTTTACTTTTATTAATTATATACTCCCTCCGTCCCACCTCAATTGGCTCACTTACCATATTAGGGTGTCCCACCTCACTTGTCTCATTTCCTAAAGAGATATAGATTAGGATGTAGTGGAGAGTGTTAATGGTAATAAAGTAAGTGAAATAGGTGAAAGAAGTAGGTGAAATATATATTTAAGAATTAATAAAGTGAGTATTGATATGCGATCCAAAAGGGACAAGTGAGGTGGGACAGAGGGAGTATTATACATATACACTATATTTAAAATAAATAATTATATTATAATTATTATTTAAAATTTTTAATTTATGATTACAATAATTAATTATTTCATATATTTAAAATAAACAACAGATTTATTAATTCAATACCAAATACATAATTGAAATGAAGTAAACCAAAATATAAATAGAGGCATTAGAATTTAGGTAATTATCAGAATTTGGATAATTTTGAGAATTTTGATAATTTTGAAAATTTGGATAACTTTGAGAATTTGGATAACCTTGAGAATTTTGAAAATTATTTGGATTAATAATTTGGGTAATGAAATAAAATTAAAATATTAATAAATATGTGAGAAAATAGATGAAAAATAATTGTGCTTAAAAAAATATGAATATGCTACTCTTTATAGAGAATTTAAAATCATGAATTTTAATATATTTTTTTATTAATATTATTTAAAACAATTAGTATATATAAATTAAAATTAATATATTTGAGTACCCAATAATATAGTGCCAAGTGACGTCATATTATTGGATAACCCAATTGGAAAGAGAGGTTGGATGGCCAACCCAAAAGTATGAGTGTCGTGACTTTTATTTTAGTTTTGATTTAATATTGAGTCATTTTTTTTGTCCTTTTCCTATGACACCCAATTGGGTGTCACCAATAAAGATGGTCTTAAGACTATTCCCAATGATAACATTGGATAAAATGTATTCATACAGAACAAATTAAAAAAATGAATAGAAAGTCATGGAAAGTCAACACTTGGGGTTGACTAACCAACTTTGGCTATACATTTTCATGACTTTACATGACTTTCTATTTATATTTTTAATTTATCCTATATATGTGACATTCTATTCAATGTCACCATTGTGGATAGTTTAAGAGATACTCCCAGACAATTTGATAATAAAATGAATATTTTTTTGATGAGATGCACGGAATTTAAAGAGGTTGTGTTGTTTTCCTACAGTGGGAGGCTCTCAGATACAAAGCTCTTTACTTTATTTTAGAATTATTTCATTTATATTTAATTTGAGAAAATTGTTATTAATTTAATTTATTAATTTTAATTTGTAATATAAAATAAATAAATACAAAATTAAATTAAATATTAATATTTTGATTAATATATTAATTAATTTAAATAAACAACATTAAATTTATAATAACATATTCTATAAATTAAAATTTCATTAATAATTAAAAAAAAATAATTTACAAAAAAAAAAAATGGGTTGGGGCTCGGTAGTACCCCCACAGCACCAGCAGCGCCGAGCAAGCCATGGACTTCAGAGGCCGAGTCTGGCCTCTCACCTCGAAGTCTCGCCTCCCGCACCTCCCTCCTCTGTCTCCGGAGCTTACTGCCCGCGAGGCTCCCACACCCCAACTCTGAAGATGCTCTTAAGAGAGGAAGACAAACACCTATTATACCATATACATGCAATTCAATATATATAGGTAAAAAATTACAAATATTAATTTATAAAAAATTGTTTGTGAAAAAGAACTAAAAATTCATACATAATTAAAAGATATTCAACGTACAATCACAACCACTAATTTCGAAAAGGATCGGTTGTACGGGTGATAATTGGGACGTGGACCGATATCCGTCCTGAAGTATCGAAGTGTCAGTTTCAAAATTCTTCAATATTTTAGTTTAAGTTTCAGTCCCGCTCAAGATTTTGGAAGTTTTGAATCATGAAATGGAAAAAAATAAAGTCTCGGTTCCAATTTTAAATTCGAAATGTTTGAATGAATCAAAAAAAATTATAAATTTATAAAATGAAAAATTATTTTATTTTAATATACAATTTATATTTATATTTTAAAAATTAAAAATTTAATTTACAATTTAAATTGAAATTAATTTCAAAAAATCGAAAATTCTGATTAGGATTCGAGACTCACGAGTCCCGAAAATTTTCAAATGTCAAGTCTCGGTTCCAACCTCAATCTCAAAAAATTCTAAACTTGGGTCTTGTATTAGGGTTTTAACAGCAGTTTTTCCCGACGTATGTTTGTATATTTAAATTCGTTTATTATATTATTTCAAATATTTTTTTTAAATTTTATTTGAAGGAATTATAGTTTCCATAGTATTGTAGGTCAGATTCAGTCAATCAGCAACACACCCGAATATGTACTACACGATTAACCTATTAGATATAGTCTGGACTAGGGGTGTCAATCGGTAACCAATTCTCGGGAAGAACTGGTATCGAACCATTACCGAATCGAAAATCGCTTACCGAGTACCAATTTTTCGAAAAATTAACCGGTTCCCAGTTCTCAAATTTTAAAAATATCCGGTACCTGGTTACCCCTTACTGAACCGGTACCGGACCAAGTACCGGTTAATAAAATTAAATATTATAAAAAATATATTTTATATTTATTTTAAAATATTTTATATATTATAAAATATTTCTAAATTAAATTTAATTATTTTTATATTAAATTATTGTTTGTTTAAATTAATATTTTTAGAATAAAATATTTAAAATTAAAAAAAAAAACTTGTACCTTAATCGGTTCTACCGGTTAACCGGTACCGAACCAGTCAGTATCCGGTTAATCGGTAAAAAAATATGTTCCGGTACCGGTTAACCAGTAAACCGAATCAATTCACTTGCATTCTTGCTAGCACTACAAAAAGCCATTTCGAGGAAAGGGTGCGGAAGAAAAAGGGGTTAACCAGTATCAGACCGATTGATACCCCTAGTCTGGACTACCCTTCTCAACGCCGGTAGTGATGAGTTATTTGGTAGATTCCGGAGCGGCCTTTTGGTCATTTTATTGAGTGTATAATATGCTACATGCATGTCATTTTAGGCGATACACAACCTAATTTGTCGAGAAATTTGTACGGTCGAGCATTTGGTTATGAGCAATTTAATATAATATATAAAGGAATTTTACACTTTGCACAAATTAGAAAAAAAAAACTTGATATTTTTTACATGTTTCTCGAACTTCAAATATTTTGACATGCACTTATAGCAAGTGGATCGCTTAACCAATTATCACTAGTTTATATATATCTGTAAGGATGATAATATGTTTGAGAAAGATAAAGGTAATAGCTAAATGACGATGATGAACAAAATTAGTTAGCCATAAACTTTTTGTTCCAGGATGAAATTTCTCAAGAAGGGTTAAAATGACATTCCTGCTTCTCGGGGAGTCCCAAATTGTTGGGAACCCCACGAATTTATTTATATTTTGATGATATTTCTCGAAACTACACTTAGTCGTTTTTATCTCAGAAAACCAGGTAGTCATTGTTATCTATTAAGGAATGTCTTTAAGTACAAAAGAAGCAGATCGTTTTTCATTTATTTACGATCTGTATTATTCTTTTAAGAGACTTTATGGACACAATGATCACTAACATAACACGTATTTTCTACATTGTATAGACAGCTAGTTTCAAATGTATCGAGCAAATCGTTTTGTATTTTGGTATCAATAACGATCTCCTTCACATATTTGCAGCTCGCTGTCCTCATTATTTGTTTTGGTTTTTAATATCTAGAATTTATTTTCACAAATCACAAATGTAAAAGTAGTTTGAAGTTTCAAACTTACTTGTAACGATCTGTATTTCTAGACTTTAGTAACAGCTATGTGAAAGGAACAGCTAGATAAATTAACTATATGTTCTTACTTTCAAGCTGTAACTAGGATAGAATACTTCTGTACTTGAAAACATTTCAAGAGGATGAGCAACTCGATCAAAAGATTACATCAGCCCGCTGTCGATATTGCAACAGGTCGTTTTTATCAAAAACGACATGCTCATCATTTCACCTCTACCTTCGAAAATGAAGTGTTCTACATGAAGTCATGAGTAACCAAAGAAACATATGAAGGAACAACTCGATGGACAACGACCTGTTATTTTGTCAAGAACGAGCTGCTCCTCACTGTAACTATGGTGGATTGCTGACATACCTAAATTTGTTACAAGTTAACCACTAGGTGTATTGTCACGCCAACAACATACTTTAAGGAATGAAGTACGAGAATATCAATTTGTAGTACGGTGAATCATTCCCAGTATGGCAATACACTGGGAAATCGCGTGAAAGGTGGAACAAGACTCTCATTTGGCAGCCATTAATGCGAAGAGGATGGACTTCTTCCTCTCCAACGGATAGTTCCTGCAATGGTCCTATATATACCACCTTCACTTCCAGAAAGAAGAAGGGGGAATTCATGCTATTATAATGCTTTTACTCTACTAAAATCTTCAAGCTCTCAACGTTCAAAAACACTCCCATCCATCTAAGAATTCTCTATAGTGTTTACTGTTGTTGAAGGTTTACTTTCTAGAAATTTGTATTTACAAAATCCAAAGATAGGATCTAGATTTGATCCAGTTGTAATCCTAGATTGTCGTTTTCAATCTTAGGAAGAAGATTTGTAATCGCAAGAAATTATCTATGTTTGATAATTCTTGTGGCTCGTACTCAACGAGTAAAAAGAAAGGAGAAAGTAAGTGGATTTTCGATCTAGATTTGATCGAGTCGTGGACGTAGGGAAAGTTTATCCCAAACCACGTTAACTACTTGTGTTCTTTAATTCTTATTTTACTTCTTTATCATCTTCTACATACTCCATCATTCAAAACTGGTTTGATAATCTCTTCAAGTAAGAAAACGTTTTTCACATTAAAAAGAGCATTAACCACCAAATTCCGCACACAACTTTAATCAAGTTTAATTTACATTTGTTGTTCTTGATTATTGTTATTCCACGTATAAGGTGTTATTTAAGTAAGATTGAATCTTCCTGACAAGAAGTTTTATTTTATTACTCTAAGCTATTTTATCTATTAAGTGTGCTTATACCTTATACTTAATCTAAAAATAAGGAAACCGAAAAAGGTTGAATTGGTGCAGTGATTCATTTTGACCATTGTTTCTGTTTCACAAGAGCTAATCTCTGTGTGGTCATCTTGGATAGATCTTGAAAACGTTTTCACAACATATAGCACTTGCATTTAACTAATCATCTATTTGAAAGTTATGGAAGGACATATGATACGTGCGTGTGAGGATTTTTCCATCGCGGGGTATGATGACTGGATCTTCAGAATCGAGATGTGTTTACGTGCTCAACACATCAAAATGTGGAAGGTCATTACTGATAGACCCATCAAAATAATGAACAAAGGAAGCGCTGAGATAAATGATGGAACTGGTCCAACTCCTTCGATAACCATAGTTGAGAAGGAGAAGACAATTGATGAATACACTGTAGAAGAAAGAAAAGAAGCTGGACTTGATGACTTTGCCAAAGGACTAATTTCAAGCACAGTAAGAGGCATATACTTGGCCAAAATCAGACATCTCCAAACAGCCAAAGAGATGTGGGACATGCTCAAGGAAATCAGCCTTGGATCAAACATCATTCAAGAAAACAAGTTGTCTATAGCTTGTAACAAATTTGAAGAGTTCAAAATGAAGTCTGGAGAGACAATAGCTCAAATGAAGAACAGGTTCACGAAAGTTCTGATAGAGATAGCTATGATTGACAAAAATAAGTATTCTCAATGGGAGAAAAACTTGAAAGTAATCCGAGCTCTACCTGCTACTTGGGAAATTTACTCAATCATGCATCCCATGATGCCAGAGTTCAACTCTCTTACTACTGACTCTTTATTTGATCTACTTACTGGAAATGAGTACGAGATCAATCGTAGTCATGGTTTATCTAATTCCTCCTCTAGCAAACCATCTTCTGCAGGAAAAGATGACAAAGAAACGGCCTTCAAAGCAAAGACGAAAGACAAAGAAACTACCAAGCAAACTCCCACTGTTGTTGTCAAAGAATCATCAAGCTCTGATGATGAGAACTACCCAACGAAGAACTATTTTGAGGAGTACTCTCTCATGGCAAAAAGATTCCAAAGAATGGAAGTGAGAGCCAACAGATACAAGAGGCTCTACAAAGAAAACAACAACAGAAAATTCAAAGGGAATGATCGATCCAGTGATCAACCTGCTGGAAGGAACGAGGTAAAATCATCATATGTTAAAGCTGACCTCTCCGAATATTCTTACTTTAAGTGTGGCAGGAAGGGACATTTCAAGACAGACTGTCCTGACATATCAAAAGCAGAGAGATATGAGCTTCGTGCCAAAAGAGACAAGAAGCTCAACGAGCAAAGAAAATCAATGTTAGCTGAAGAGCAATCTTCTCCAAGCCACCTGTCAGATAGCTCATCCGAAAATGATGAAGCTTTCATAGCTGATGAAGGTGAAGATGAATGGGATGAGTGTCTCATGGGCCATGACAACGGACTTGACAGTCAAGAGGTAAATTGTCAAAATTCTATTTCTTCTAATCAACCTATATGTAATTCTGGTGATGAAGAAGAAGGTGAACACGACATGTCCATCGAAGACTTTACCGAACTCATGGAAGATCATGCAAGATTGAACAAGATGTTCAAACATGCAATAAAAGAAAATGGAAGAATGACGAATACCATTCAAGAGATGAAGGAAATCAGCAGCGCGTTCAATGACAGAGAAAATGCACTACTAAAGCAACTCAAAGACAAGAGTGAAGAAAATTACTCATTGAATTTCAAGATATCTTATCTCATTGACCGAGAAACTTCTGCTCAACGTAAGATCGATGATTTGAGTACCATGATCAACCACTCAATGCACAAAAAGGAAGATCGAATTCAACTCATTAACGACATGCAAAGAAGAGCTGCAGATCGCACTGGACTCGAATTTGACAGAGTTGACAAAGGACCATCATAATGGAAATTCATCAAAGAAAAGGGAAAAGATAAAATAGTGAATCTCAACAACAGTATGAGACAGCCACAAGCTATTTTAATCTAGGAACAAGCCTACCATTAAAAGCAAGTCCAGCGACAACAGAAACACACTAAAGGAATTGGATATCAGCAAAGAAAACAACATGTTCAAAGGACTAATCAAACTGCTCAAAAGATCAATCAACAGCGAGCTCTTCCCTTGTTCAACCAAAGAAAATCACTTGCTCCCTCCAAACCATATGTTCCTAAGAAACCAACTGCACCTACTCAACCACCTGCCAAGAAGAAGCAAATAGTCTACATTGATTTCAGTGGCAAACAAATCAGACCATCACAGAATATCACTATTATTAGGCAAATTTGGGTTCCAAAAGGAACTTTGTCTACTAACAAGGCACCCTCACCCTCAATCAGTAGGGTAGCTAAATAATATTTCATTGCAGGATAGGAGATCGATGAGAAGGAAGAACACAGCTCGAGGCGCGGTCAGGATACTTGATAGCGAATGTTCTAAACATATGACATGCAACAAAGACTTACTAATCAACTACAAAGAGAGTACTGGACCAAATGTTACATTTGGAGGAAATTCAAAAGGATACACAAAGGGTTATGGTGATCTTCAAGTTGGTAACACTACTATTCTCAATGTATCATATGTTGAGGGGTTAAATTATAATCTATTCTCAATTAGTCAATTTTGTGCTAATAACAAGAGAATAGAATTTACAGCTAACAAGTGTCTTGTAAAGAACATGGAAGGAGAAAAAATTCTTCTTACCGGGATTTTGCAGGAAAGATTGTATATCGTACAATGGAATGACCAAACTGAAACCTGTCTAATAAAAAAATCAAGTTCAGAAACTAGCTGGTTATGGCACAAACGATTGAGCCACTTAAATTTCAAATCAATCAACAAGCTGGTGAAAGACAATCTGGTTGAAGGTCTAACTACTCAAATCTATGACAAAGACCATGTATGTGAAGCTTGTCAAGCGGGAAAACAAACAAGAGCATCATTTCCTACAAAGCCAGCTCACTCTACTTCAAGAATCTTGGAACTCCTTCACCTAGACCTTTTTGGACTTATATCTCCATTAAGTGTTAACGGTAGAAAGTATACTCTTGTCGTTATTGATGACTTCTCTAGATTTACTTGGGTTGTTTTCATGTTTCTTGCATACGCAGCTTTCCAACGTTTCAAAGTATTCCAAATGAATGTCAAGAGTGCATTTCTAAATGGAATCCTGGAAGAAGAAGTCTACTTAGAACAACCACCTGGGTTTGAAGTTGAAGATGCAAACAAGGTGTATAGATTAGCTAAAGCAGTGTAGGGACTAAAACAAGCTCCTCGAGCTTGGTATGAGACATTTCCACTTTCTTACTTCAATCGGGATTCAAACGAGGATCAGTAGATAAGACGCTATTCACTATCAAAGTCCAAGACTATATCTTTTTAGTTCAAATTTATGTTGATGATATTATTTTTTGATCCAAATCTGAATTCCTTTGTAACATTTAGCAAGCTAATGCAGGACAAATACAAGATGTCAATGATGGGAGAAATGAATTTCTTCCTAGGCTTGCAAGTCAAACAATCTGCTGATGAGATCCTAATAAATCAATCTAAATACATCAACGATCTCATCACAAAATTTAGAGTTAAAGACTGCAAACCAATAAAAATTCCTATGCAAACAAATGGACAAATTGGTCTTGATATACTTGGGAAGGCAACTGATATAAAAGAGTATCGTGGTATTATCGGATCACTTTTATATTACTTTTATATCTAACTGCAAGTCAACCTGATATTACATTTGTTGTTGGTGTTTGTGCTAGGTATCAAGCTAGCCCAAGAGAATCTCACTTGGAAGCAGCCAAAAGAATATTGCGATATCTCAAAGGAACTATGGAGATAGGTTTATGGTATTCAAGTGATGATAATTTTGAATTAACAGGTTACTCTGATTCTAATTATGCAGGTTGCAAGCTTGATAGAAAATCTACATCTGGGGCTTGTCAATTTCTTGGAAGCAAGTTCATTTCATGGTTTTCTAAAGAGTAAACTTCGGTTGCAACCTCAACAACAGAAGCAGAGTACATGGCAGCAGGGAGTTGCACAGCACAAATTTTGTGGCTCAAACAACAACTAAAAGATTATGAAGTCTACATGGATGTTGTGCCAATATTTTGTGATAGCTCCAGCACGATTGCCATCACACAAAATCCTATCCTTCACACTCGCTGCAAACATGTGGATGTTCGTCATCACTTCATTCGTGATCATGTTGAGAAGAAGAACATCAAGATCAAGAAAATTCATACGGATATGCAGCGAGCTGATATTCTCACAAAAGCATTACCCGAAGATAAATTCAAAATACTTTGTGGAAAACTAAGATTGATAAATTTTATCAAAATTGGTACAAGCGTCGATAACAGTTAGCTAATGGTAAAAAGTCATTTGTTATCACACATCTTTAACTTTAGCTGCCTATTTCCTTATTATTTATATCTATTAGTGCTGCTAAATAATTTACAAGTGAAAATTCAGAAATAAGAGCAAGCTACTTAATTTTGAAAAATTAGTAGCTAGCTGATAAGTGAAATACAAATAGCAGATCGATCAAAGAAGAAAATGATCTTGGTGTTGACATGGGATATCTATCAAAGAAAATGATCTGCTTATCTATCAACAATAGCAGGTCGATCTAAAATTCAAAATAATGATGAGAAAAATCTTCTAGGATATCTATTAAGAAATAACAGCGAGCTGCACAAAGTGGAAAATTAGCAGCTAGCTGTCAAAATCAAGAATAGCAGATCGATCAAGCCACAAAACGATCTGCCAGGACATTAATCAAGGGGGAACTTGAATCATAATTATAAAATTCATTTATTTAATATTAGGTAATACCGAAAGCCTCAATGTCAGAAAAAGTAAAGTATAAAGTGAAGACCATTTAATGTTGTAGTCCTTGGTTCCTGTTTCGAGGAAATAATTTGACTCTTTTGAAGACGCAATTTGATGGCGTGTGCACTTCAATCGATTTTGGGCAGCAAATGATTAAATCAGAGAGTAATCTCAACTATTACTTGTTATTACTTTTATATGATTTAAATCTGGATCGTTCATTATTTGCATATATATATGTGGTTGTTTGACTGTTTCGCTCACACTTTCAAAATTCCCTCTCTCACAAAAACCTAAAACCGCCATTGTTGTACACAAGCTTTCTTGCAAAACCCTCTCTTTTAAAAAACCACTCAAAACCTTATCAAAATGACTACATCTGAAGCCAGTTCTTCATCTTCTCAAGCAACTCCGATTCTCTTGACAGAGATGTTGCACATGATAGAGGCGAAATTATTGCTAGAGCCCCACGCCGTACTCACACATCACGGGTTTTGTACCTTAGATGTGTTATTTAGTCAGATTGAGGCATGAAAAGGTTAAAACTCACAAAAGCATAAACTAGGATTTAATGTTTGTACATATGTTGCTTATTATGCATATATCTCTAATATCTATGAAAGCATGCTTATGTTAATACTTCATATATATGATTAGTGTGTTTCATTTCCTAAAGATAGCTTTCATCGCGCTTTGTGATTATAGTATTCCTATTTTCCTTTAAATTATAATTAGTGTACTCACTGGATTAAATATGTTTAATTATGTGTTCATCACTGCTGTGCTTATTACGTCTTTACATAGTGTCTCGCTGGTCATTCTATATATATATATATATATATATATATCAGTGGTGAACAGCACGCTTCTACAAACACTTAATCAAAATTTATTTTTGTTTAGGGTTCCACAAGATTATCACTATGGAACCAGATTATTTTCTTCCCCAACAAATTGCTTTATTTTATTGCTCATGGATGGTGGATGAGCGATAAGAATACACGGTGAAGATACCAGTTGAAAAAATAAAGGAAGATAACATTCGCACCACTGTGATAAAGATGATACTTCAAACCTATCACTTAGCTGATGAAGGAGACATTGTTGTTGAAGAAGTCACGGATAACCAAATTCAACAAGCTCTTGATATAATGCTTGCACAACCATTCACTTGGACTGGCAAGGCATTCAACAGGGGATTAACGCTTCCCAGTTACCAACTCCTCCTCAATTACGTCCAGAGGGTGTTTCTTGAACACCAAGGAACGTATGACTCCGTTACATCGGGAAAGCTCAAAGTGATGACGACAGTATTATTGAATCTCTCGGTGAATTGGGTCAGGTCACTGCTCAAACTAATAGTGGATGAAGAACAACAGATCGATATCTGTCAAGACAAGGAGGGAAACTACACCCGGATGAACATCAAACGACCTCTTCGACTATCCACCAAACTTAGCACCATCATTGTTGGCTTCTTTCAAAAGGACAAATGGCATAAATCCGTGGATTTTAGCAAGGACTGGATATTGCCTAGGACAAGGCACCAGATGGAGATGACCTTGGGGATAGCATCTCAAATTTTCTTAAAAGTCACCGACGACAAAATCAAGCAAGCTCTTATCAGGATGGGAAAAATCGAATATGGAATAGGTGATTCCAACCAAGAAACCCGAAACCATTGGTGAGGCTTTGCAGCACAAGCACAAGAGGAAGTTGCTGTTGATCGACCTGTCAAAAGAAAAGCAGCTGGTAATCCTAAACCAGCTGCTGCTGCTAAAAAGATGAAAAAGCCAAGTAAGAAGGTAACCAAGAAAGAAAAGAGCTAGCCCACTGCTCGCAATCTCGAGGAAGAGTTGGATGCCACAATTGATCATGTTAGGGAGCCATCTGCTCAGAACATAAATGAAGCTGAAGTGGAGATCGATGCTCATGAGCAGCCCGCTGCCGACATTAATGAACGACTAAAAGGAGCTCAGTTAATTTTTCATTAACTACAAGAAAAGGCTACTGATGTGGTAGTCAAATCCATGGCTGACATCCATCTGACTCCAGCCACTTTTGAAATGGATCAACGCTTCTAAACTTACTTGGAAATTCGCGACTGCAAATTCTATATCCTGGAAGCTATTCTACTTCTCTTTTCCATTAACGAGCTGAAGTCTAAGGAGAGCAAACTGTTTCAATACTTTAGTTTTCTTGATGTACCTGATGCTCGTCAGTACTTTCGTACTTATGTATTGACGAAGATGAAGGAAGAGGTTGTTACATTAAAGGTTGACCTTGCTCCTTATTATGAAAAGGAACAAGATTTGTATAACTTTGTTGTGGACTTACAGTCAGGTGATTTTGACGACATATTCAATTTTGAAGACAAGACTGTAGAGAAGGAGAAGTCTCAGGCCACAACACCTATCACACAGCCTGCTGTCGAGCCTAGAATGGAAGAACCAACTGTTGTTACGGAGGAAGCAGTTGATATGAGTTTGTGTGAACCATCTGCCCAAGCAGAAACTGCTGATGTTGAACCACTGGTAGTTGCTGAGCAAGTTGATGAAATTTATACACAAGGCACAGCACCAGATGGTTTCATGCAGCACAATCTGGAGGAATTACTTTCTGCTTCTCTCGGGCCACAGATGCCTCCAGAACAGCTGAGCGAGCTCATTCATCTCCAAATCAACAATCGATCTGCTGCAATCGCAAACTTCATCTATTCTGCAGCAGAAAAAGCCTTGCGAGCTGTTGAAGGCAACTTCCAGCTCGCTCATGAAAAATTATCCAACGAGCTGCACAAGGATTTGGATAATGATCGGGATGTGTTTGACAAATTGAAGGAGGAAACAAACAGCAAGATAGCTGCTCTTCAAGAGGAGGTCAACACATTCGATCATAAGATGAATATGGCTAGAGGAAAGATGTGGCAGAGGTGAAGAAACACGTGGAGCAGCAATACGAAGATATGGAGAAAACCACTATTCTCACTGTGGTAAAAAACAAACTGCCTGCTCTACTTAAAGAACAATTGAAGATTACACTACAAGATGCTGATGTGGCTACTGGGGATGAGATTTTCAAGATCAACAAATCTATCATAGAAATGAAAGTAGCACACAGCGAGCTGTTAGTTGATTTCAATTCACATCTCAAGGACGCATCAAAACATTTCAATGAAGTCACTGGCAACATTTCCACATTTTTGCAATACAAAGAGGATGCCAAGACAAAATTCAAAGCACTTAATGACGAGCTTGCCTCACTTCGACTCATTATCTCCAAGGATTTCCTTGATGATGTCGAAAAGGGGGAAGAAAAAGACATTGTCCAGCCTGCTGCTCAAATCAAAAAGAAGTCAAAGAAGCCCGCTGCTAAAAAGAAGAAAATGACAGCAAAGCAAGCCGCTGATGCCAGATTGCTACAATGGGAAAATGAAGAAAAACAAAGAAAGATAGAAGAGGATGCACGCAGGGCAGCAGTTAGAAAAGGAAAGAAAATTGCAACAGAGGCTGATGAAAAAGAAGAGATGTTTTTGGAAGGATATAAGGCAGAGTAGATCGCTGACCCTGAATTTCGAAAACTATGGAGAGTCGAGAAGCAAAGGCAAGGGGAGATAGAGGCGAAGTATGATGATAAAGATGGAACTCCAGATGAGGATGCCGTTGAGCTGTCAAATCCAATGTTCAAATTCTTTGAAAAATTCCAACTAACTGAGCCTCAGAATTTGACATGGATTCACAGCAAGAAAGCATCTCAATGGAACAAGCTGGTCAAGGAATTCATCATGCAGCACTACTATTTAATGGATCAAGATATTCAAGGAGGATCTGTTGACGATCTGTTCAGAGAATTCCTCTCCCAACACAAAAATCAATCATTCATCGAATATCTGTACAGACAGTCTGCTATGACGAATATACCAATCACTGCTCCCAAGAAAACTACACTTCTATATCCGAGGATACCAGGAACCACAGATGTAGATCACACTGTTGTTCTCAACGCAATCAATCGATCTGCCCAATTGATGAACTATCCCATTGACTTCAACAACAAAAATTATTGAAGGTTGTTCAATGCGATATATGCAAGTTTTGGTGTGCCTTCGGAGCTAAGGCAGAGGGAGATGGTGTAGAGAAGAAGGGCCCAACTAGCTGATCAACAACGTCGTCAATCTCAATCAGCGGAGAAAGAACCAAGCCAACCACCTCCTCAACCATGAAGACACAAATCTTTATTTTATCTTGATCTTAGATTTAGCAGCTAGCTGTAATCAATCTCTGTATTTGTAAGCTGCTATATCAATAAAGTTTAAAAGTTAATTTTGAAAAACAACCTGATGACAATATCTCTTTGTCCAGGCAATGTTTTTATGCTTATCGTTTAAATTACTATTATGTATTCTAACTGCCTGCTATATTAAAATTCATTGTTTTCAACACTAAAAGAAAATTTAAAGTGTGGTTTCGACATCATCAAAAAGGGAGAAATTATTGGGAACCCCACGAATTTATTTATGTTTTGATGATGTTTCTCGAAACTACACTTAGTCGTTTTTATCTCAGAAAATCAGGTAGTCATTGTTATCTATTAAGGAATGTCTTTAAGTACAAAAGAAGCAGATCGTTTTTCATTTATTTACGATCTGTATTATTCTTTTAAGAGACTTCATGGACACAATGATCACTAACATAACACGTATTTTCTACATTGTATAGACAGCTAGTTTCAAATGTATCGAGCAGATCCTTTTGTATATTGGTATCAATAACGATCTCCTTCACATATTTGTAGCTCGCTGTCCTCATTACTTGTTTTGGTTTTTAACATCTAGAATTTATTTTCACAGATCCCAAATGTAAAAGTAGTTTGAAGTTTCAAACTTACTTGTAACGATCTGTATTTCTAGACTTTAGAAACAGCTATGTGAAAGGAACAGCTAGATAAATTAACTATTTGTTCTTACTTTCAAGCTGTAACTAGGATAGAATAATTATGTACTTGAAAAGATTTCAAGAGGATGAGCAGCTCGATCAAAAGACTACATCAGCCCGCTGTCGATATTGCAACAGGTCGTTTTTATCAAAAACGACATGCTCATCATTTCACTTCTACCTTCGAAAATGAAGTGTTCAACATGAAGTTATGAGTAACCAAATAAACATATGAAGGAACAACTCGATGGACAACGACCTGTTATTTTGTCAAGAACGAGCTGCTCCTCACTGTAACTATGGTGGATTGCCGACATACCTAAATTTGTCACAAGTCAACCACTTGGTGTATTGTCACGTCAACAACATAATTTAAGGAATGAAGTACGAGAATATCAATTTGCAGTACGGTGAATCATTCCCAGTATGGCAATACACTGGGAAATCGCGTGAAAGGTGGAACAAGACTCTCATTTGGCAGCGCGTGTATCAACAACACTGCCATGCAATTAATGTAGCCATTAATGCGAAGAGGAAGGACTTCTTCCTCTCCAACGGATGGTTCCTGCAATGGTCCTATATATACCACCTTCACCTCCAGAAAGAAGAAGGGGGAATTCAAGCTATTATATTGTCTTTACTCTGCTAAAATCTTCAAGCTCTCAACGTTAAAAAACACTCCCATCCATCTAAGAATTCTCTATAGTGTTTACTGTTGTTGAAGGTTTACTTTCTGGAAATCTATTTTTACAAAACCCAAAGATAGGATCTAGATTTGATCCAATTGTAATCCTAGATTGTAGTTTTCAATCTTATGAAGAAGATTTGTAATCACAAGAAATTATCTAGGTTTGATAATTCTTGTGGCTCGTACTAAACGAGTAAAAAGAAAGGAGAAAGTAAGTGAATTTTCAATCTAGATTTGATCGAGCCGTGGATGTAGGGAAAGTTTTATCCCGAACCACGCTGACTACTTGCGTTCTTTAATTCTTATTTTACTTCTTTATCATTAACCAGTAAAAAGTGGGTCTAACGCTTGGGGATGTCGTAATTTCATTAACATTAAATTATATTGCCACGTCACGAAAGACTTGAACCCGACCTTGGACATTAACCTCACTACCACTAAGACCAATACACACATGCTACATAAATTACTTCATCAAATGTACTTCCCTCATTTCTTTGTTTTTCTAAAAAGAAAGTCCAATAATTTGTGTATCAACTCTTTATCCATTATTAGGTTGTTGAATTAAATGAGATAGTTATACGAGTGAAATAAAATAATTATTAATTTGCTGTTATTTGATTAAAATCCAATAATATAGATTTGTTCTTAAGATTTTGAGTTATGCAAATTTTGAATTCAACAAGTTTGGATGAGTTCCAAACTTAGCATTTTAATTTGAAGCAAATTTAAAATTTTATTTGAAATATAAATCATGTTTGAGGACCCGTGCACTATAAAAAAAATTAATTTAGCAACATAATTTTTCGTTACTAAAATAAGAAATTATATTACTAAAAATGTTAGTAACAGATTTGTAACGAATTTATACATTGTAATATTGATGATTGCTAAAAAAATTAAACAACAGAATATATTCCGTTACTATATAAAAATGAAATTGTAACAGAATTTCTATTTATAAAATGGTTTATTCAATTTTAGTAATAGAATTGTAACGAAATATTCCGTTACTAAATTTTAATAACGGATAATTCCGCCAATTTTACTAAATTTTAATAACAGAATTTCATAACAATTTCGTTGTTAATTTAATAAAATTTAAAAACGGAAATTTTTTTCCTTTACAATAAAATATGTTTTTTTATAATGGTGTCTTTTAAATATTATAATACATTAATTTTGTTTATAAATACAGACTTGGAGTCATATATATGTATGACTTTCAACATGAATACTAATTATTTAGATTCTTTCCGCATCAAAGTAACAAAAATATTACTCGTCCGCAGTGGGCAAGGTTAATATATTTACGAATAATGTGGCATGCATCGTTGATAAATATTAAAATTTTAATTTTATAAATTCTCACTTTCTGACTATAATTTATTGATTATGGTATATTTTAATATTATTCAACACAAAATAATAAAAAATAAAAAAATTATAATGACTCGTATTGACACATTAAGTTGTGTCCACTGCAGGTTGGAATGGTGCTCCATAAAGTAATATGTTTATACTTAAAATATTGTATTATTGTCATCTTTTATTATGAATCATTTTTAAATGATTGTTATATTTTTAGCACTTGTTGTTCAACTTCACATTTAAGAATGCTAACTTCACATTCATTTGATGAATTTTCCATTAATTTTGGGCGGCAATGGAAATTGTTAATTCTCAGTCATAGTCAATGTCGGCATTTTGCTTGTACCCTTTCAAGACCAATCTTGCTTTGTACCTCTCAATCTCCCCTTTTGCATTTCGCTTTATTTTATACACCCACTTCACGCCAATTGTAATTTTATCCGCCAGCATTGAGATTAACTCTCAAGTATCATTCTTTATAATTGCTCTTATTTATTCATCCATAGCTTTCTTCAATTTCTCATCAAGAACGACATCATCATATCTTACAGGTTCAGTTTCCAAAAATAAATAAAATTGAGTAAAATCACTCAAATTTTGTTACCTCTTTGGTTGCATCATACAAATCTTGTAGTGTTCTTGTTCATTGAGGTCATTCACTTGAAGTTGTCTCACTAGCTTGACCATCTTGTGGATCTAGTGTTGGTGTTGATGTGTTCGACTTGGCCACATCTTCTTCTCCATCAATAAGAAATGAAATATAATTGCTTATTTTTTTCTCAACTATCCATTCTCAACATTTCCACTCACAACAACTTTTTTTATTGTTTGAATTATATAATTTATAGCCTTCTGATAATTGATCATAGATAATAAAATATACCTTGCACTTTTGTCATCAAGCTTATATTTTCTTTGATTGGGAACATGTGTGTAGGCAATGCTTCCAAGAACTCTCAAGTGCAAGACATTTGGTTTATGACCACTCCAAATTTCTTGTGGTGTTGCTCCACCCACACTTTTTGTGTAGCAACGATTGATCAATTAGACAGCACATGAAACAGCTACCACCCAAAGCACATTCGGCATGTTCTGACTCTTCAACATACTCGAAATGTTGAGAATTGTTCAATTTTTTTCTTTCCGCCACTCATTTTGTTGAGGTGAATATGGAGTGGTCATTAGACGGCAAATGTTATTTTTCTCACAAAAATATTTGAATTGATTTGAGGTGTATTAACCACCTCTATCAGATCGAAGCGCTTTTATTTGATAGTCACTTTATTTCTCCATCATTGCTTTAAACTTCTTGAAAATTTCAAACACCTCCGACTTCTCCTTTAAAAAGTTTCTCTCAATCTTCTTCTGCCCAAGCTCTCTTTCTTCTCCCTGTATGTAAGTTCTCTTCTTTTTCTCCAATAGAGTTCTTCTTCCCAGACCCAACGGTCTTCTCCACAGACTCAACTGCTCCTTTTTCTCTCTATTCATCCATTCTTTGGTGTATTACGGCTGCTTCATTATCTTGGCTACTAGGTTTTCCAAAATATTTAACTAAAATCCTAAGTTTCCCTCCAACTAATTATTGAATTTTAGGTGCACTCCAATTTTATCTTTTAGCTGGAACTTAAGTTGACACGTTTTTGTACTTGCACAATCACTTTAGTCAAATCTAGTCAACTCTCTATCTTTTATTTTTACTTGCACATCCACTAACTTATAATGCTGCAACAAAACTCTAACATTAGTCATTTTCTACACCAAAACATCCATAAATTAAAACTTATTATCTTCTCCAAGCATAAACGCAAAGCTAAACTAAACACGACCCAAAAGACCACAAAATGAAATAAAATAAACACAAGACAAGAAAAATACACAAGAGAGAGAAACAAGATAACTCTTATACACGAGTTATCATACACCCATGTTTTATGAGAATAATCATCAAAAAATTTAAAAAATAATTATTTCCATCAAGTGATGATTGCTTGATTGGATCACACACATTCGAGTGTATCAACTCGAATAGATATCTAACTCTTGTCAAAGATTCCTTTGAGAAACTCCTCCGTGCTTGCTTGCCAAGAAGACATCCTTCACAAAATTGATTTTGATGGTTTATGTTTGACAAGCTTTTCACCATTCCTCATTTGCTCATTATTATAATGTCGTCAATGTTTAGATGATCAAATCTCATATGCCACAACCACGATTGATCATTATAACAAGACTTCAAAAACATAGGAATATCATTTTGAATGTTTAACAAAAACATTATATTCTTTGTCATTGGTACATTTGCTTCTAATCTACCACTTTCATCTTTCATGGTTAATCTCTTATTCTTCAAATGAATGTCATAATTTTCTCCAAAAGTTGTCCTAGACTTAAAATGTTACTTTTCATATCCGGAACATAAGTAACATTAGAAATAAATTGATAACTTCCATCCTTCAAACAAATTATAACAGTACATTTTCCTTTAACTATTTGATGAGTCTCCAAAAGTGATATATCAGATGGAACCCGTATGAGGGGCTCACGAAAATGCAGGATCCATAGATTAATTAATCACACAAATAATTAGTTCTTAAAACCACATAGGAGAATATAATGCGTAAAAACATAAATTATACCTTCTCCTACGCAAGTCCTCCGCTTGTGGACAAGCGATTTAAATTGCTAGCTATCGATCAGCAATCCACGCTGTTTGAATCTACAATCTTGATCTCCACCAAATCCCACCTTAGGAACTTCTATCCTATTATCCCTCTATCTACTAGAATATCGTGCGTGCGAATCTATATAGTAGTCAAGAGAAAAAGAAGACCGAAAATTCACAACGTAGGATACTGTGGAATTTTCGAAAATAAGAGAATTAAATCTCTTAAGGGGGCGCCGGTTTTCTCTTAGAGAGAGAAATTGGCTCTTCTTATTCTCTATTTTATAGATGTAGTGGGCTAGGATAAGGCTTCTAAGGAGAATGAATTAGATCCCAAATAATAGCAACTATATTCCCTCTTTATCTCTTGCAGTTACAACAATAATATAAATTCAAATTTGAATTATATTTAAAATTAATATGGGCTTGGATAAATCCATAATTAGATTAAATTAATTTTCAAGTCTCCTTTTGGGCCCAATTGAATTTAATTAATTGGTTGGCCAACCTTTAGACTTAAATTAATTGTCCCCCAATTAATTACTCCATGTAAATGCAGTAAAGAGCAGTTCTATTATAAATATTTATCGACTCCACTATAGGATACATATTGAACTCATCTCGATTCATTCGAATTACGGACATAACCCTTTTGTCATTAATTATTTCCCCGCGTTTAAGATTTTCTAAATCCATTAATTAATTGAGTTTGCTGACAACTCATAATTAATTAATATATTTATTCGTGAGTGATCCGGTTTAGACCTTTAATATTACATATGGAATAAATTCTCAATCGGTTGGGTTTCTTATGTAATAAACCTTTCTGAACTCCTCACGCGGATTTATCAACTCGTGTCACCGAGATGCGATTCTGTACGACTGAAAATTGAGTACTTCTGGCTAAGCAGATGACTACTACCCAAAACATCACTATTTAGAGTTACGAAAAACTCGCAAGCGTAGATGAATCAAAGCAGCGTATAATCAATCGTCCATACTAATGTCATCGTCACAAATTAAAAAATGAATTAATTTCCTAGACCTTGTTCTAAGTATCAGCACGTTAGAACTTATCTCACTGTGAAACCACTCAATATGTATATGCAAAGCATGTGTAACCTCTTATATATACCGACATCATTCTGCGAACTAAGGTCAGCCGCATCGAAATGATATCGCAGCCTTTAGTGACTAGACTGTCCAAGTCTGTCTAGACTGTGAGTTTATATTACAAAGGAGCCGACTGTGTTACCTTCCGCGATCATCGATCCGCCACACAATCTATAATTGTAACAAATGGACTTGTTTGCTATTCAATATATATATATATAATATATGACAAACCAATGATAGAAACATTTATTCTCATTAAAGTGCAATTGAAAACAGATTTGATACATCGTCCAAGCATAAAGCATGCTTTGAGGTATAAAAATCCTAACAATATCCACCAATGGAATCATCAAATTCCACAAAAATATTTATTTCTCTACAAACTTGACAACTTGCGCCAGAATCAAGGTACCGCCATTTCTCCCCTTCTTGATTAGTTTTGCATGTAAGAAGTAAAGTGGAACCACCATCGTCTTTTTGCTATTTTCATTGGTCTCGATGATAGTTATAACATTCAATATTTGATTTGTCATACCTTGCTTGGTTTGATTTAGCATTTCCTCCTCTTTGACCTCTACTTTGACTACGACCCCTTCCACCATGGTTGAAACTTTGGTATTGTTCATTATTTCTATCACCTCGTCCTCCTCTACCACGACTTCGTCCTTGGCCACAACCTCTTCCACATCATCTACCTCTTTGAGATATGTTGGAAGTTGTCTTCTTCTCATTCAATGAGAATTTTGCTTTCAATACTCGTTTCATTAGTTCTTGTATTGACTTCTTCAACCTTTCTTCATGAGCTTTTAATGAGCCTGCAAGCTCATCAACGAACAAGGTGTCCAAGTCTTTGGACTTTTCTATAGCAAAAACATTATAGTGAAATTTTGGAACTAAAGATCTCAAAATTATCTCAACAATGTGATCATCTTTTTTATCATCACCATATCTTTTCATTTGGTTTGTAATGACTGATACCCTTGAAATATAATAAAAAAGGGATTCACATTCTTTCATATGTAGAGATTCAAACTCCCCTTGTAATGTTTGGAGACACACCTTCTTCACTCGATCAACTCCTTCGAAAGAGGCTTGAGAATTTCTCATGCTTCTTTGGAGGTGGATGCTCCGGGAACTTTCTCAAACATCTTTTCATCCAAACTTTGATGGATGAGTGTGAGCGCTTGTTGGTCCCTCTTCGATGAGGCTCCATCGGTAGCATCAATGCAATCGTTAATGGCGTCTCATATTTCATACGCTCCGAGCAATGCCTTCATTCTTTTGCACCAATTTTCATAATTGTATTTGGTAAGTATTGGAACTACGAAATGTGTTTTATTCGGCATTTTTCTTCAAACTTTTCTAATTCCAAACAAATCTAGTTTTGATACCATTTTGTTAGAACGTGGAGAGCTACTACATATGAAAAATATAAAATACACAAGAAAATATGGAGGAGACTTGTAGACTCTATATAACTTGGTGAAGTGTTGTATTTTTTCTTTGATTCACTAGAGGTATTTATGGCTCAAAAATGAGACCTTTCATCTAATCTCTATTAAAGAAAATTCTCACTACTCTCATAATAATCACACTACTATAAACTAACAATAAACACACCACTAATATGAAAGTCTTCTAGTAACTCATATTACACTAATTCTCCTCATATAATGCTGTAATTCATCTTTTATTTTATCGGTTGTTTCTATGAATCAATGAAGAGATAAGTGAGAAAAACAAATAGCAGAACAAATAAAGGAAACTGAAACAAGCGGCGCACGTAAAATGAAACGGTAGGGTCAAAAACCCTAGAAGTGTATCTCATTTACATAGACTGTTCACTTTACAAGGGATGCATATAATTAATAAATATACTAATATTTTAAATAATAACGTCCACATAAATAAATAATATTTATAACACTCCCCCTTGGACATTACTGTGTGATGTACATAACTCGTTAAAAATCTCGCTGAAAAACCCTGTGGGATAAAAACAGTTGAGGAAAAGAGTATATGTCATACACATGCATACATGCATTATTTGTTGTCTCGTTAAAAATCTCCACCAAGAAAATCCAATATGTGATATAACCTTCAAGGCGTAATGTAGACATTCTAACTTTTTAACTTGTTTCGCAATATTCGCTCCCCCTGAAGATATTCATCTTCCAAATATACACATTCAATTATCATGAATATATTTCGTTATAGAAAATAGAGAGTTGACATACAATATATATGTGCATTGCACAAGTTGCCTCATTAAAAATCTTAACTAAGAAAACCTCGTGGGAAAAACATAACAAGAGAAGAAGAGTACAACTAATTAGTCTTCAGGACATATAATTGGGATTATTTATTTGGTCTTCAAGACTTGATCTTCTAGATTATGTACAAATTATCTCTCCCCCTCAATTGAACAATCTAAGCATAAGATTTTCAATATTTTCAATAAATTTTTAAATATAATTGTGGGGAGAAAATTGAGTAGACATATATGTCGTTATTCTACTGGAGCTCATTTGTGCAACACGTAACATTGTTCCTTATAGGAAAATAATGAGGATATGTTTCAGTCCAAGATCAAATTATATGAGGATCAAATAATTAATCATCATCCATGTAACACACCAATGTCAATCTCAATTTTTGTACCAATATAGACACACAACTTGTGTATCTTGAAGATAACCAATGATATATATATATCATTTCAATGTTTCCTTCAAGGAGAGAAATAATATGTTTTACTAGAAAATCAAATTTTCTAGAATCAAGCCTGATATATTAATTAGTGTCTAGCACTTTAAGCAACGAACTACTGGTCCAACATTATTTGTCTTATCTTCTTTTGGTCTAATTGAGTTCATTCACTTCAAGTAATGAGACAATCATTGGGGCAAATGGATGTTATTTATCAAAAGTATGTTCTATATAGAACCTTATACGAATATATTTTCTATAGAACCTTATCTGAATAGATCGACTGGTAAAAACAAATTCTTTCATGAATGTTCTCGATATGCAGGTCGAGATACTAGTTAGACTTACTTAAGTCTTTCCGTTCAAAATGTCCGTCATTAGGCATAACTTAACATTCTCAAATGTTATGTGTGTTCCAAAATACAAAATGTTGGACCGGGAGCGCCCATCAGAATTGACGTACTGGCACCACACACCAACACTTTCTTTTCTCAACCTGCTTTGTCCTCACTAATAGGCTGACTCAGGACACTTCCCAGTAGGTCACCCATCATAGTATTGCTCCAAGCCAAACACGCTTAACTTTGGAGTTTCTACTAAGGAGTCACCTGAAAAGATGATGCACCATGTTGGTATGAGTAGTACTAATCAATTCCTTTAACCTCTCTTCAACAATGGTAGTGCAGGCCATTTTCGACTGAGGCAGACCGCACTCCCATAAGCTCTCTCGAGTACGATACGCGGAGGGCCCACCCCCACCCCCCCCCCCCAACACCATCTCGGTACTCTAGAGGATGCATCGGACCTTGTGAGCATATGTTGGCGCTCCTTCGAACCCGGGCCACAGGGCTACATACGACACCCAGAGGACCAACAATCTCGCACCTCGGATTACATCATAACCCCTAGAGTTGTTGTTCCCAACAATCCCTCCCCTCAAGCCGGATTCGATTCTTCACATCCGAAGCCCCGGCTCTGATACCAATTGTTCGATCGGGAGTGCCCATCAGAATTGACGTACTGGCCCCACCCACGACACTTCCCAGTAGGTCACCCATCATAGTATTGCTCCAAACAAGCACACTTAACCTTGGAGTTTCTACTAAGAGGTCATCTGAAAAGATGATGCACCATGTCGGTATGAGTAGTACTAATCAATTCTTTTAACCTCTCGCTAACAATGGTAGTGTAGGCCATTTTCGACAGAGGCATGCCGCACTCCCATAAGCTCTCTCGGGTATGATACACGGAGGACCCACCCTCCGGGAGGTGCTAGAGTCAACTCCCAACACAAAATCTCACACAAACAGAATAATTGATAATCACGTAAACATACATTTTATTATTATTATGCATCTTCTTTTGGAAGAATTCAATTAGTTGAATTTTCAACTATAATAAAACATATAGTGATCTTAATTATTTTAAGAAAATATGTTGCGAATTTATTTTTCCTAATTAAAGGAACTATCAAGTCCATCAAGGACTAATAAGATATTTGTCTATTGACCTTTTGCAAAATTATAGTCATGACTTATACTAAATGAATATTTATATCCATGATTACTGGCATAAATGTTTGATAACAGAATATTTTAATTCGATAGGAGAGTATATGTAATTAATTTAGGATTTCTGCTAAAATCCTTAAGTTAATCTCGCTTTATTCATCACCTATCAATTCATTTATCATTTTGCACAAGCACTCAATTGTGTCCTACATGGACCACATTATTTATTTATAATTATACAATCATATGTGTCCTACCGGGAGCACATTCACTTGTGAATGTACTATAAAAGACTTTCGTCTATTTAGCGAGTTAACTCTGTCTCAATTGCTCGTCTAACTTTATTTAGTACTTATGGCACTGTTATATCAACTTTACTTTTGGATCCAAATAATCGATTTGCAAGCAACACTTGAGGCAAAATTTATTGTCGACAACTGTAATGGCCCGTAAAAAAAAAAAAAAAACGAAAAAAATTCTTCTGTTATCATGTATCAGAAATCTCGATAATAAAAT
>JAPKLX010000026.1:69995-105982 GCA_026898415.1 Leonotis leonurus | reverse complement strand
GTATATTTTCTTTTAGTCACGTTTTCCTCGATTTTACTTAGAGAAGTGAAATGGGGACGTGACAACAACTATAATATATTTATTTTACTCTCCTTATATTGACAAATTTCTAGTCAATTTCAATATTAATTTAAACCGGATTTATTTCATTTCCCATAATAATTTGGATTTGGTCGTTCTGTAGTCACAGTATTATGATTATTTAGTGCACGTGCAAATGTACTATGATTCTCGTCCTCAAGACAATCTTCTTCATTAGGTTTTTAGAGTGAAGTGATTTATTAAATTTGTATTCTGCGGGTTATAATCTTTAGCACCAATACATATCTCACGCTTCTATTGTTACGCTTCTAGCATAGAAATATTGATCTCATTCAGAGATCTCATGCTTTTAGTGTTCTAGCATAAAAGATATTGATCTCATTCAGAGATCTCACGCTTTTAGTGTTATGCTTCTAGCATAAAAGAATTTATTTCCTCAAGAGATTTTTGGTTCTTAATGGTGCATTTATAATTATTATAAAATATTTAATCACTCCTTTGGCAGTTAAATATATTGAACTTATGGTTCATATAAATTAGTGTGTATATTTTAATAAATTAAATCAAAAAATTATTTTAGTTGGATTAGATAATAAACGTACCATTAGAAATTGATCCTCAATTGTTGACTCTAGATAATTATTTTTCGACGGAGTATGACTTTATTTTTCTAGAGTATGTTCGGTACGTTTTGGTGATGATAAATAAGCAGCAGATAGGATATGATTTATTTATATTACACACTAATTATATAGGGGGCGACCCAACACTCATGCCTCTATAATTTGAGAATAATTTGGGTCTTTAAAAATATAGTTTTATTCGCAAAGTTATATTAGATTGCTTTTATAGCTAAATTAGCTAATAAGCTAAGGGCATCCTCTGATTCTCTTCTAAAGATACTCCACTATCGCGAAAATATTCCTTTATGGCACGCCTAGAATATGAGGCCAAAAATTTCAGAGGAGCTTATTTTGAAGCATGGCTGCTACAAAAATTAAATATTCTAAAGCACCGACCTAAGAAATAATTTGAAATAATTGTGTCACATTTGAATGTTTCTATCCAATCGCTACATAGACACAATAAAATGTCTCACTATCATAGGTGGCCTTTGAGTTCAATTACCTTTGGTTTAATACGGTATCAATAGCAATAGCTAATTTTCCCTTTTATCGGTTCTCGATTATAAGTTCTCGTTGACCATGATTGACAAATATTTGGAGAAAGATAATTTTCAATAAAATTAATAAGCTCTTCTGGAGCCAATAATCTGAATATTGTCATCGTAAAAGTTGTGATGCTCCTTTTAATATAATATTATCCAATAATATTTATGGTGCTACTTCAAAAGCAATAATTTATAACTATTGTTGGGAACCCCACGAATATATTTATGTTTTGATGATATTTCTCGAAACAACACTTAGTCATTTTATGATCTCTGAAGACCAAGTAGTCAATGTCATCTTTTAAGGAACAACTTAACTATAAAAGAAGCAAATCGTATGGTTTACTATCTGTATTTTTCTTACAAAGCTTTCCTGGACATATTGACTACTAAGACTACAAGTATTCATTGAGTTGTACAGACAGTTAGTTCTAAGTTTGGAACATATCGATTTAATAAAATAACGATTTGTCTCTCAATCTTACAGCTCACGGTCTACCTATACTTGTCTTGGTTTTTGATTTCATTATCTCTAGATTTTTTTTTTTACAGATCACAATTGTAAAAGAAGTTTGAAGTTTCAAACTTACTTATAACGATCTGTCTTTCTAGACTTAGTTTAGAAACAGCTACAATGTAAAAGGAACTGATGAATAAGTTAACTATCTGTCCTTATAATCATGTTGTGACTAGGATAGAAGACTTCTATACTTGAGTCATCCCAAGAGGAAGAACAGCTGGAGTTAAAATCTCCGGCAGCTCGTTGTTCGAAACAACAGGTCGTTCTATCAAAAACGATATGCCCCTAATGTCTTCATCTACCATCAAGTTTTCAAGAAAAAGATATAAATGTTAATTGGGGACCAAACCAATTAACTAAAGGAAGAACAGCTGGAGATAACTTCTCCAGCAGCTCGCTGTCCAAAAATAACAGATCGTTCTATCAAGAACGATCTGTCCCTCATCTCTCTTCTACTATCAAGATGTGTTCAACATGAAGTTATAAATGTTAATTGGGAACCAAATCAATTAACTTGTGGAAGAACAGCTTGACACACAGCGACCTGCTATACCAAAAGCAAACGAGTTGGTCCACATAATAACTATGATGGACTGCCAACATACCTAAATTTGTCATAAGTCAACCACTCAGTGTATTGTCACATCAAAAGCATATTTTAAGGAATGTCATACAAGAATATCAAATTAGTAGTACGGTGAATCATTCCTAGTATAACAATGCACTGGGAAATCACGTGAAAGGTGGAACAAGACGCTCTTAAGGCAGCGCGTGTATCAACAACACTGCCATGCATTTAATGCAGCCATTAATGCGAAGAAGAAGGACTTTTCTCTCTCTAATGGATAGTACCAGCCATGGATCTATAAATACCACCTTCACTTCCAGAATAGGGTACGAGAATTCAAGCATTACAATCGTCATTACTCTGCTAAAAAAGCTTCAAGCTCTCAACGTTCAAAAACACTCCATTACCAGTCAAGAATTCTCTAGAGTGTTTATCGTTTTTGAAGGTTTATTTTCTAGAAAACAGTTTACAAAAATCTCAAAGTTAGGACCTAGTTTTGATCCAGTTGTAATTCTAGATTGTAGTTATCAATCTTAGGGAGAAAAAGTGTAATCACAAGAAGTTATCTAGTTTTGATAATTCTTGTGGCTCGTACTCAACGAGTAAAAAGAAAGGAGAAAGTTTACTGGATTTTCGATCTAGTATTTGATCGAGCCGTGGACGTAGGGAAAAGTTTATCCCGGACCACGTTAACTATTTGCATTCTTTATTTCTTGTTTACTTCATATTCATCTTCTTTATACTCTTGCATATTTGGGTTATCTTGCTACTCTAAGCTATCTTATCTATTAAGTGCGCTTAAGCCTTATATCTTAATCTTAAGAATGAGAAAATCCTAAAAGTTTGGATTGGTGTATTCCCCCGGCTTGGTGGAAATTTATAGTACGAGAAGATTAAAAGCTAAATTTGCTTCAGACAAATTAGTTTGGTACTAGATAACGTTAGATGATAATGTATAAAAAATATTCTCAATAATGGGTTCATAAATGATCACAAAATTCTTTACAGTACAATATACCAAACATAAAAAAATAACAAATAATTTATTCTTGAAAATACGTATTGATACACAAAAGAAATCCAACACATCCAATAGACATAACAAAAAAAAATGATATGCGCATATACCATATCACACAATTATAAAGCGATATGCTAGTGAAGCAATTAAGTCTCGTTTCTCTGTCAAAACTAAGGAATTTCGACCCACTAGCTAATAGCTATGACACGCTACCGTCTCTCTGCCATCGACAACCATAATCAACGCCGCCATCAGCGCCCCGTAAGTAGATTTCGCCATCTTTTTAGCTCCGAAAATTATTTTCTCACTTTAGATCAGAAATTAAGGTTAGGGTGGTAGAAAATTGAGATTGGAGGAGGTGTGCGGTTGTGGATGCAGAAGACGGGAGAGAAGGGAATTTTTAGAAAATTAAACAATTTGGAAGAGACTCGTATTGATAACGTGTTGTAATTCATCTTCTGTTTTATCTATTGTTTTTATGAATCAATAAAGAGATAAGTGAGAAAAAGAAACCGCAGAACAGATAAAGGAAACTGAAACAAACGGCACAGATAAAATGAAGGTAGGGTCTAAAAAACCCTAAAGTTGTATCTCATTTATATAGACTGTTCACTTCAAGGAATGCATATAATTAATAAATATACTAATATTTTAAATAGTAATGTCCACTGAATAAATAATGTTTATAACACCTTTCATATAAGAGGTCTTCAAGAAATTCATTATTTAGATAAAGTTGAGTCCTTATATTCTTCCATTTTACAATTTTATAAATTGTCTAAGAAAATATTTCTTTTTGTTGAGAATAAAATATATGTTTAGAATTATTTCCATCCAAATTTGTTCTACACACTGGTAAAATAAGAAATTCTACTAAGATATGAGTAAATTAGTCAAGGGAGTTAAAATAATCTTATATAAATTATCTTGTAATTGTGTTTGTTAGACAATACAAACACACAATAAAAAAGTTAGAGGTGTTTGATAGACTTGTTTATTCATTGTATAACTTTGTGAAATTACACATTTGACCTTGATAAATTTAATTTTTTTAAAAAAAAATTAACCTAAGTTCATTAATACTCCCTCCGTCCACCAAATTGATTTACAATTTGACCGAGCACGGATTTTAATAATTTGCTTTGACTTCAGTAGGAATATGTAGTTAGTGGAATTTAAGTCTCACTTCAAACATTATTTTAAATTGAATTGTGTGAAGTGAGTAGTGGGTCCACTTAGTATAAATAGAAAGTTTCAAATGTAAACCATTTTGGTGGACGTCCTAAAATGGAAAAATGTAAACCATTTTTGTGGACGGAGTGAGTATCTTTTTTCTATACTTTCTCTTGATTTTTTATGTTTTATATTCTCGATAATTCATTTTTATACTCTCTTTATCTCGATCATCTTGTTCGTTCATTTCCATTTTTCTTTCATCTTCAGTAATATATTCTTTTTCTCACTTTAATTTGAAGAATTAATATGGGAAATGATTTTGCTACCGCAAACTAGAAAAATCATAAAGTTTTGTTGGCAATACAAAGAGAGAGAGAGAGCAGAAATAAATTTATTTTGAAGGTATAATTGTCAAATGGCATGAAAGCATGAGCTTAATTAGGGGTGAACAAAATTTGCTAAAAAAATTGAAAATCAAACCGAATCGAGTCGAACCAATAAATTTTGTATGATTTTTCTCCTTTTCGGTTTGGTTTCAATTTTGATTTTGCATATATTCAATTTTTGGTTTGGTTTCAATTTCGGAATCGAAAAAATGAAATATCGAAAACCATACCAAAGTATATCATTTAATAATAATTTATTTAAAATTATTTGTTTAAATTTACTTATTAACTATATAAATAATTATTTATTTAATTTTGCATATGCCTAAAAAAATTGAGAAGAAAATTGAAATGACTGAGAAGAAATTGGTGAGAGATTTGAAAGTTAGGATAACTTATGTAGTTGAAATTGTAATCCACTACATGAAATCATAATTAACTTCTTTTCAACTATTTTGCCTATTTTGATAAGAGTGTTATATCCTGCATTTTAGGATGAACCTTAGTTTTAGTCACAGACCGATATATAAAACTCATTTTCTACCAAACACAAGAAAATGACTTATAAATTTATTCATCACGCCAAATCATATCTACCAAACAAGGCATAAGTCATAAGTGATAAATGATATTGATTGTTAAAAGTAGTTTGATTTATAGTTGTGCATAAATAAATTAGGGTTATAAAAAAAACCAAATATTTATGGTTCCATTCATTACTTTTTCTCAAAATATTATCATTCTAATTAGTATTAAATACAGTCGTTCACCCGTCCACGGCGAGTACCACTTAACGTGCACACCGCTGATGTGACATTTAGCACATCACTCTAGACTCATTATAATTTTTATTTTTATTTTATTTTATTATTTAATTTTTATTGAATAATAACAAACTATACACTAATTAATTAATCACAGTTGAAAAGTAAAAATTAATAAAATTTTAATTAAAAGTTTAATATTTTTCTATGAAGCATATTGCATCGTTCGCGGGCTTATTAACTGCGTCTGTCGCGGATGGATGAAAGTTTTCAGAAATACTTTAGACAAAATTATGATGTTAAATTTAATATTTATTTATATATAGTACAAGATCTAAACCAGCTAGGACAATTTAAAAGTATTAAATGTTAGCGCATATTGTTATACAGATTTTCTCTTTTATACTTTTTGTCTAAACCAAATATGCAAATAGTACGACTATAATGCTCGATTCGATTTCATCAGTTTCTTAGACAAAAATCAAAACTAAATATAATGCCTCTAATAAATTATTGGGCCATAAAAGGAAATCAAGAAGGCATCCATCCAGCCCATTCATCGTACTTCAAGAAATCAAAACTGCAATAAAGCCCAAAAAAATAGAAGAGCAATTTAAAATCTTTATTAAAGTAAATGTTTCATCCTATGCTTCCAAGCAAAATTTATTTTCCCAAAACAATGACATTTATTATAGCAAAGCATAATGAAATACTCTCTTTTTGTTACTTTATTAGTGACTTGAATCCAAACATAGCGAAATATGACTCCTGAAAATTTATACTTCATCCGTCCCACTAAACATAGCACATTTTTCTTATTGGAACGTCCCATTATTCTTAACACATTCGATAAATAGTAAATATTATCTCTTTAAAAAGGTGTGGACCCTACCACATTTATCACTCTTACACACTACTTTATACAGTCTCTTTAATAATCGTGCCGAAAAAAAAAGTATCATACTTAATGGGACGGAGAGATTACTATATACCATTTTTTTACGCATTATCTTTAAATTACGTTCTCAAAAGCAATAAGTAGGGAATAATGGTACGGATGCAACACGAAACAGTGTAGTCTCTATGAAAGTAGGAATAATAAAAGGGATCTATGAAAATAGGAATAATAAAAGGGAATATTTGGATGGGCATTTCATGGGATTTTAAAGTAAATGAGATCAGAGGCAAATGAAGCAATGAGAAGAAAAGCAATAAGCTTAGAGTTGTTCCAAGAAACCGGAATCGTCGGAACTGAATCGTAACCGAATTTAATGATTTGATTTCGATTTGTAATCGTGTAGGGCATGGTTCAGTTATGGTCTCAAAACATTGAAATTGTGGACCTGAGAGTTTGAAATCGTAATATCAATTTCTTATCCATTTTAATATATTTCATAGATTATAAAGAGTCGTGTTTTATAATTAATGAGAATATATTGAAGCTTTTGAATAGATAAATAATAAAGTAAAATAAAAAATAAACTTTGAAATTTGAAATTGAAAAATTCAATGACATTTTATAGTTTAATGTTTGAATTTGAAGTTGAAAATCGACATTTTATAGTTTAATATAATGATGCGAAAATATTTTATTTTTATTTTGTAATCACTATAGTTTTAAAATTAACAAATGAAAAGATAATAAAATTTTTAATAATTAAATAAAAATAAGTATTAGTACATAATTAAAATAATTATGATTTTTTAAATTATAAATATATTAATATTGAATTTTTTTCTAAACGGTTCAAAACTATAATCGAAACCGCTCTACATAGTTCGATTGTGAATTGTATAATATGGACACCTCTAAATAAGCATGTCCTAAAATTAAGTTAAAAGATATTCGATCTGTTTCATTTAATTAGACACACTTTGACCAAAAAATTTTCAGTTTTGGTAAAAGTAGATCTAATTAAATTGGACAGAAGAGAGGGAGTAGTTTTTAAATATGCATGAAATAAATTTTAAGCACGTATAATTTACAAATCAATGCTACACTTTACAAACCTAAATTTGGGTAAACAAAAAAAAAGCTTTTTTTCTTTAATCATTTGTGCTTATTATTGTTGTCGATATTCAAGTTCAATTATTTATTTAAAATTTTAAAATCTAAAAAATGTCATGTTAGCATATTCATACACGTTTATGCTTTGGTTTTGACAAAATTCACTTTTATGAAAATTCAAGAACATGTAAAAATTTATATATTTACAATAAACAATGATAAATTTGATAGATTAAAAAAAAACTAAATTCATTAAAAGTTTATTCATTTATACTAAATTAACCCTTTAACAAATATTCTATTCATCTATTATTCCTTATTCCGTTTGATCAAAACTAGAAATGCTTTATTAATTTTTAGCCATAAATAATAGAATGCAGAGTATATATGTATAATAAAAGCAAAAAAGCAAGCAAATGCAAGAAAAGTGGACCAAGAAATAAAGAAATAAAATCTTGTCCCGGGAAGAATACAATAAACAAAGATTCTATCACCACAATGAACATGATTCATCGTAACTCATATTTCAGTCTTTATTAAAATCAAAACCTAATGACAAAAATACAAAAGAAAATCACTAACTTTATGAGGTGGAACTTCAAATACTGAAGGGGGCGTCAAAGGTGTGGATGATATATGTGAGGACCAAAGCTAACAGCATCAGCCCATATGCAATGCCTTGATCAATTGCAGTTCCTGCATTTTTAACTCAACATTAAAACTCATATTTTGCCTAAATTTAAGTTTAAATGTGTAAGCCTAATTTTTTGAAGTATATGGTGAACGTATCAACATGTAGAGAGTATGTCATCTTCAAATTCAATTTTATGGAAATTTTATATATTTAAAACAAATTTTGATAGATTAAGGGAAAAAAAATCAAAGTTGCATAAAAAGTTTATACATTTACACAAATTAACCCATAAATATATGCATCACCACTGGTGCAAGATGTCTACTTATTTAGAGTGAGTAGCTGCAGCCAAACTAATCGCATGTACAAACTAGGGATCTATACTTCAAATAGCACATAATCAATCTTAACCAAGAAAATTCTTTTTCTTTCAAATTGACAAAGTTCCAACCATATCAACATTCACAACTTGGTTATAAGCAAATAGCAATTACACTCGCAAATATTTTCCAATCCCACTCTCCACATTCAATGCCATAACAGTGACAGTGGTGTGGTCACATATCTCATGACAAAGTACTAAATGCTTAACCAAAACCTAGTTTCTTTCAAATTCTCCCATTTAATGCTTCTGTGTCTTCAAATACACTCAGTTCCTTTCAATCAGTTTCATATTCCACAACAGAAATCAGATCTCCTTTTTGTCTTATTATTATATGAGAAGAGAAATGTTCAAACTTCTTCAGAAACAGTAAAACCCAAAAAAAGTAAAATAGGATCCGCCATTATCGCATCAAACACTAAGAAATAATTGAAGAAAAATTCAGACGAACCCTAGGATTATAGATCTAAACATAGAGTCTCATTTTCAAGATCCGAGAACAAAATGCTCAAAAAATTAGAGAAAAAAAGGAGAAGTGATGAACTAACCGTCGCTGGTAGGAGCAGGAGCAGGGGCGAAAGCGTCATTGGCTTGGGCATGAACAGCAGGCATGAAGATTGCGAAAACAAGAGCAAATGCGGCAAAAACGCCAACTGAAACCCTGCAATTCCCTTCCATTTCCGATTTATTTTTCTCTCCTCTCTGCAATTGAATGGATTGGAGGAGAGGAGAGAAGAGAGAGGGAGAGAGAGTAGAAAAAGCTTTGGATGCGTTATGGAAAAGTAGAAAAAATAGGCAAGTGTATGAGTGGTGGAAGGTGGGCCATGGAAATGGAAAGCATGTTTGGCTGCAGCCTTTTTTTCCAATAATGTTCAAAATTCATGTGCACCTTCTCCTTCCTCTCTTCTCCCTCTTTCTCTTTCTCTCTGGTTCCACCTCCACGACATTTTACCGAAAGAATCGGTGTACGGTCAACCTTTCTTTTTCTGTAAATCTTTTTCTGAAGTAAATTTCATACTCTCTTTTTCTCCACAGAGAATTAGGTTCCACATAATTTTAAAGAATGATTAAAGAATAATTTTAAGAATATATGTATGTAAGTGAAAAAAGTTAATGATTAATTATTAAATTCATTAAATATGTAGGAGTTAAATAGTGGTCTTACATTATTTATAATTAAATATGTAATGTGAATGCTTAGAAAATTAGATCTACATCCAAAATATAAGTATAATTATTAAAAATATAAGTGTGCAAGTTTTTCGTAGATATATGAATGTGCAAGTTTTTCGTGACGGGTGAATATTTATGATAATGATTAAAATAATTTTTTTGAAAAATAGTTAATGCATTTTATTATTAGTACTTCATTCGCCTCGTTATTATTGACTTATTTTCTTTAACATTGTAAATTAAAGACCATGTAAAAGATAAAAAGGATAATAGGTGCACAAAATTTATATTGTTATTTTTTGAAGCCAACAAGTAGTAGGGAGGAATATATTATTTCTTTTATTTACATAAATATTAAAAAAAAAGTAAAAATAACAAATTAGTATGATACATATTTTAAAAAAGTTATTCACTATTTTTGTAACAATCCACTATGACACGGAAGAGATAATAATGATAAAAACAGTGTACGTATATATATATATACAAAAAGGCATAAAAGACTAAATGAGTAATAAAAGTATATTGCATTTTATTTCACAAGCAATTGAAATTTGGACACTTCATTACCTGAAGTGTTTAATTTTTTTAATGTCCCGTCTTCATTAATTTTATGGATACTTTACAGATATTTCATGGGTATTTCGTGGATAAATTTTTACGGGTATACGAGTTTTGCGTATATGGATAGTTAATATTCATATTCATACCCACAGACTAAATGGATATTAAATGTGTCTCAAACTCACCCCTATTAGGATCGGATACTCACAGATAAATTGTCATCCTTGGGTGTAGTACAATTAACAATAAACTCCGCCAATACTCATTAATGGTAGTATAATAATCTTTATGTTCACTAACTTGATACTTATTTTGTTATTTTGATTCGTCATGAATTTAGTATTCAATTTTTTTTTCCTTTTTTTTCGTAAATGAACACACATAACTCAATGTAAGTAAGAAATTAGTGAACGAAAGGAATATATTTCTTTTATATCTTATAATCTTCTCATGTAATTCATCCATTTCACATAAGACTTCTTACGTACATTGAATCCAACATGAGTTTCGATAATTTGATTTGAGTTCTGGTGAGTTGTGATGAGCATAGTTACTAAATATAGCGATAGATAAGTTTTTGTGAATTAATTAAAATAGAAAAAAAATCAATTTTTTATGGAATACATGGTATGAGTTTTAATTTTAACCTAATAAACAACAAGATTTGGGAAAATAAAGATTTTTCTATCCATATATGAGTGGATGCATTGGAATCAATATCATTTCACTCTTTTTATTGGTAACCAAATTAAAAATGAGGGAATTTGTATTCGAAAATTGGAAAAATCCATGATATTTAGGTAATATTGCTTTTACGGAATTATTTAAAGATCTCAACAGGATTATTTGCTTAGATATATCATATATGTGACGAAGCAATTGTAACAATTGGAAGCAACCTCAAACACCAATATAAATAAAAAGATCACCTACTTATTATGAGCCTAATTTAATGTTCGTAATTAATGTGACTATCTCATATAAATAAATAATAGTTTTAATTAAATTTTTGTTAACTTAACTTTTCAATTAAAATTTATTGATTATTGTATAATTTAATATTTATTTTATATAAAATAATTTCAAACATTCTCACACTTGAACATTAAAACATTGAAACACCTCCTTTGAGTACAAAAGTCTTAACACTTTTACATCCTTTATTCCACTAAATATGTCATGTTTTTACCAAAAAGCTGATCAAAATATGACATATTTAATATGACAGATGGAGTAATTATTAGTAATGTAAAATCATAAAAGTAAATGACTCGTAAGTTTCTTGCACATATAGCATTATTGATCGATGGAAATGGCCACATAAGTGAGAAATGACAGACAAGTAAGAGGGTGTTTGGTTAAATTTATTTTAAGAAGCTTATAAAATGTCATACTTTAAAAATTTATAAGTTTTCAAGGTGTTTAGATAAATGAGCTTATAAACTTTTTTAAAAAGCTTATAAATGATAAAGTATTTGACATTTTAAGCTATTCGTATGTGCTTTTATTGATGAAAAATTGGTAACAACAAAATTTCATAGGATTATTTATGTAATTTTATTGCAGCTTATAAGTTCATCAAAAAATAAGTTAGGGTGGAGCTACTTAATCTTTAAACAGCTCATAAGCTCCAAGAGCTTAATTTTACAGCTTATAAGCTCTTAGAGAGCTTAATTTGTCAAACATATTCAAGGAGCTTATAAGCTCTTAAACAGCTTATTAGTTGTTTTAAGGAGCTTAAAAGCTCAGCCAAACACCCCCTAGTCATCCACCAAAAAGGGTCTACTTCCATAATTTCAAACAATTCTCACCATTCAAACATTTCATATAGGAATCATGGTTGAGTTTCTATTCATTTACGGATAAGGACGAAGCCACAATCGGGCCTGTAGGACTCGTGGTGTTAAAATTGTCTCACATTGATTGTAGAGTTCTACTAGAACCAATATATATGGTGAAATATTCTCTTTATTTAACAAGGTTTTTTAGGGGAAAGTTGGGTCCAATATCCAAGTTTAACATGGTATTAGAGTCTACTAGGCCTGACTCAATCAATATCGGGGCCATGTACTAATTATAAAATTAGTACTTTAAATTTTATTAAATATTAATTAAAAATAAAAATATTATATTATCTTGATTATTGGATTGGTTTTTAAATATTTTGGAAAAGAAAGAATGAAAAAAGAAGAAGAAATGAAGAGAAGTAACAAAGACATGAAGAAATAAGATAAAACATGATTTTTTTAAAAATTAAAATTAAAATAATTGAACCTACAAAACTCAATATTTGGGGCTCCTATATTTTTGGGGCCTTGTTCTGTAGAACTTGATGGATATGGTAATAGCCGGCAGTGGAGCCTACCCAATTCAATAATAAATCGCCTCTTAATATCATTATCTATTCATTATCAATAGATGAAAAATTGGATCCTCTACCTATATCGCTCCAAAGATTTTCAAATTAAGTAGTATATGTATTAGAAACACTCTACCTCAGGTGATGGTCATAACTCACTTGGTCCATATATTCTAATTAATTTCTTTATCCATTCTGATATTTATTATTGTTTAGTTTAATTTATTTGGCCTCTACTTTTTAGTTTAGTTACTTATTTCTTGTTTTAGTTTTAATATTCATTTTTTAATTTAATATCTTCTGTTTTTTAGTTTATTTACTTATTTCTTGTTTTTATTCTTAATATTCTTTTTTAGTTTAAGTTATTTATTGTTTGACTAAAATTATTTCGAGTCGTTCGCAATTTTAATGAAGTCGTCTAGGAATGATAAGCCAACCTAAGTCGTATTCTCAAGGAAGACTTAGTATGGCAATTTAATTCTTTGTTCATTAATGAAAGCAAGTAAAAGTATTTTTGAAGGTTTTAAAACTAGGCAAGGAATATCAATAACAAAAGCATGTAACTCTAAAATAAGGAAAAACAATGAAGAATCGAATTATCTAACTACGAAAACGAGATGCGAATTTAAAAGAATGCAAGTAACTTGGAAATCGGAATAAAAAGGAATGCGGAAAGTACTTGAAAACCAAAAATGAAATAAGAACCCGAAAGCATAAACAAATAAACGAACTTGATAATAAACGAAACATAAATAATTAATGGAAAACAAACTTGATTAATAACTGGAACGGTCTGGAATCCACAATGAAAAACTGAAGAGGAACTACGAACTAGAATGTTGCGATCGGCTATCCTTCGAGTACGAATTCTAAAACTAGAAACTACTAACTAGAAATCAAAAGTCTCGACCCTAGAACAATAGGTCGGAGGTACTCAAAATATAGATGCAAACGTCCGGAAAAAGATGATAAAAGTCTCTGAAAAATTGTATCCCTCGAATGAGAAACGCGTCGGGTATTTATAGCCGAGAAGAGAGGTCAGCGACCGCTCAAAGTCAGCGGCCGCTGAGTGGCACGGGTCCGCGGGTCACGGGCGCGACCGTTGGGCGCTGACCGAGTCAGCCGGGTAGTCAGCGACCGCTGACCCTGGCTCTCGCTGGCCCTCGCTCGTTGGCTCGGCTGTGGCTCGGCCTTGGCGCGTACCACCTAGTCAGCGGCCGCTTAGGACTACGCGGCCACTGATTAGTGCTCTCGGCACTAGTCTTCACTCTTTTGTCATTTCTCGATCTTTTCTCGTCTCTTTTTCAACTTCAACACTCGTTTAGGTTTGTGACCCTGAAACATAAAATGAACCATAAATCGAGTCAAAACATCATGCAAAGAGGAAAAATAACACGAATAAAGACACGGAAAATATGAGTTTAGACGATCAAAAAGAGGCTAAACATTTATCTTCTATTTTCTATTTTAATTATTTATTTCTTATTTGTATATATTGTAAAGTGATTTTTTTGTTACTTTATCTTTAAATATAGGAGTTCAAACATTAAATTTTTTACATTTTTATTTTATTTATTTTTATATACTCTCTTTGTCCCACCAATGTAGTCCCTCTTCTTTTCTACACGCAAACGAATATTTTACTTTATTCTCTCTACTTTATTAGTTTTACCATAATACCCTTACCTTTTTTGTTATAAAATTTGCCAAAAAAAGAAATGAGACTATTTTCGTGGGACGTCCCAATCGGGAAAGAGGGACTACATTCGTGGGACGGAGGGAGTATTACAATATGATATAGTACTCACCCAGTTTCATTAAACATATATTTTTGGATTATTCAAATACACTCGACACAACTCAAAAATAACAAAAATTATCATTTTAAAAAAATTAATCAAGTCACAATTATAATTTGTACACTACTTAGGGAGTGTTTGACTGAGCTTATAAGCTCCTTAAAACAACTTATAAGTTGTTTAGGAGCTTATAAGCTCTTTCAAAGTGTTTGGCAAATTAATCACTTTGAGAGTTTATAAGTTGTAAAAATAAATTCTTGGAGCTTATAAGCTATTCAAAAAATAAGTAGTTTCACCCCAACTTATTTCTCCATGAACTTATAAGTTGTAACAAAATTACATAACTAATCTTCTATGACATATTAAAAGAACTTATAAGCTCATTTATCCAAACACCTTATCAATTTATGAGTTTCATCTTATAAGCTCTTTAAAATAAGTTTAGTCAAACACCCTCTTACTCTTCCTAATAAAAGTACACATTTTAAAACCGGATCTAAAAAAATCGGCAATTCAAAATTGAAAACGCCCTGGACCAGAGGCGATTTTCAGGTAGTGTGAGGTGACGACCACACAAAGCCTCTGATTGCGGGGGCCACCCCGAAAAATATTGTCCATATATACATGCATGTTACTATATTGAAATGTTTACAATAATTGGCAAATGACATTTTTCATTAGTGAAATGTTTTGGGTTTCAATTCCAGTAGTGTACTTTTTTACAACTCTATAATTATTCTAATGGCTACTGAATTAGATTATCATAAAATGTCTTGGTTTCAATTCTTTTTTTTTTCTTTCTTCTATAAACGATTGAATTATTTTCTAAATGCAACGATTACATATACACTTTTATTAAATAGTCTTGTTACTATTGTTTCTATAAAAATGATTTTTTCAAAATTAAAATTACTCAATTCATATTTACGAACAAAGATGTCTCAAGAAAGACTAAATGCATTTGTTTTAATTGTTGTTGAATGTAATCTTTTAAAGGAAATTGACGAAGAAAAGGTTGTATATGAATTTGTTCAAAACATGTAAGGAGACAAATTAAAACTTTTTAAACAAATATATTAATTCTTTTATGTTTTATCATATAATTTAATAAAGTAATATATATATATATATATGTTTAAGGAAATTAATAATGAATTTTTTTTTATTTAAAAATTTGCACATGGCTCATTGCACATAGCTCATTTTAGATATGTCCCGGACAGTTCAAATTTTAAATCGTGAACCGTTATAATCATAATTCAATTAAAATTTTAAAATAATAAAACTATAAACCGACGATTCGATTATGACTCGAAACGTAGCAGTAACCATAAAGGCTTCTAATTAAATTGTTTAACCGGGAGAAGAGGTGAGAGGTAAGAGGCAGCACGTGCATGAGCGGCTGGAATCGGCTTCACATCACTTGTCTTCTTTCTCGCGCCACATGCTACCATGCCCATTCTTCCACGTGGCAGATGCCCATCTCCTTGGATTCGCTCTTCTCTTATATTAATAGTAATTACTACAACAATGTTTAATTTAATGCTTAAAACGCGATTAATGTTATCTAATTGTTCTGGCACATGCGTGTTTATGTACATGGATTTAAGTTAATAGAGTTATTTAAGGTTTGTTTTGGAAAAAGCTCATTCCGAGCAAACTGTTCAAGTTTGAACTCGGGTTTGATTTCGAATTTGACACTTATATGGAAGCTAGTTCGAGTCAAATGATGATTGACTCATTAAGTTCGTGAACATATTCGAGTTCGCTTACTTAAGAGCATGTTATTCGAATTTGTTCGTAAAGTTTCAATTGAACTAAGACATGAACCTGGATATATGAATTCTATGATACAAACAAGTCTTTCATTTAAGCTTGAATTAAAAAAAATTATTAATATAAATATCAAATCAATCGAGATCGAACTTAAGTTCGAGAACAATACTATCGAATTAACATATCAGAGAAAAAATATGTGGTCATTAAATTAAGCATTATATCGTTTGAAACTAGAACAAATATTGTGAAAATTGAAATTATTGTTAAACAAAGAAACACACTTGAACAAATATTGTGAAAATTGAAATTATTGTTAAACAAAGAAAATGTTTCGTATTAAAGATAAAATATGTTTGGGTGATAAAAGTCCATGTTGAAAATAAAATTAAATTGAACATTTTGTCAGTAAAAAATATAATGAATTTAAATAGTTTTATGGAATGTATCAATAAGCTAGACAATTATTGCGAGTTGTTTCGTGCCATAAATAAATAAAATCGTATACTCAAAAAATTCATTGGATACATGAATTCAAACATGTTACAACCAACGCAGTCTTGCAAAGACATGGCCGAGTCTTGATATTATAGGGTTCCCAGAAGGCACAACAAAGGGCAATATGAAACTACTATCATCTTCCATCAAAACACTAAAAGGGTTATTTGATATATCCAATGTGGAAGTAGGTCAACAATTCTATTGACAAATTGGGGGTTTCCAAGCATATGGTCCCATCGGCGCAGCGGTGGGGAATCTTGGACAATGAACTAAAACCCGATCATCAATATCGCGTGAGTGAAGAAGGGCAATGCTGCTTGTAATGATCTTTCATCGAGTGCGTGATCATGACAATACTCGAGGAAGAATCCCCAACTAACTCTGTGCCAATAGCCATTCTAAATTCGAATTCAAATATATTAGAATATGAATAATATATTTTTTAAAAATTTATGAGATTCAAAATTTGAAAAATATTTTAATATTTATGTAATAGAATAAAATGAGTTTTAGTTAATTAATTGTAATATGCATGCATTAAACTTAAGGTTTATGATCAATATAATTATTTGTTATAAATAGATTTACACAGTCTAAAAGTATATACATAAATTAGATTTCTATAAACACAACATTCTCTCTGCAAACTTATGTACCAGACAATAGTTGAACCGAGTCGGAATACACATGGATACTATAGTGGTGGATTAATAAGTCTTCTAACTAACGCTTTTATAGACTTATTGCATAATTAATTGCAAATCTATTTTTAATTATATATTATAAATCTATATCAATTCTTGAATATGTATTTTCATTTTGTATCATTAAATGATGTAGATAATTCCTAACAAAAGATGATGTAAAAAATTCTTAACAAAAAGTATGATCATAAACTTTCAATATTAACAAAGGCTTTAACAGATCCTTTCAAGAATTTTTATAACACAATACAATTGATATTATTAATACATTTCTTGTTCCAAAAGTCCTTTCTTTATTCATTTCCCCCTATTTCCCTCAAATGCAATCTTACTTATGTTAATAGCTTGTGATGTTAGAAATAGTTCGGTATATAAAATTTATCTATTTTCACGTTCTCCAGTTTATGTTATACTAAGTTATGAAGTTCTAATTCAAAATGGATTTGATTCACTATAAAATTGTATTATTATAGTTGGTATGCATGAATGGTCGAGAAATGGAATGACTATTTCATAGTTTGTATGCAATAATAATCGGGAATGATCATTTTTGTAGAAATCAGTTAACTAATCAACATGAGATTATCATTAATCAATAATCATAGTATTAGTCATTCCCAATTATAAGGAATGATTTTTTTTTTGATTTTTTAAATAATTGTTACTTATTTTTTAAAATGACTTTTTAAACTTTTTCAGGAATTTCATGCGGGCTAGGTCGAGTTGGGCTGGATCGGGCCAATCTCAGTATATTGGGCCATATGAAGAAAATCAAATATTAAAATTTGTGAGTAATTTTTTTTTGCACAACCAACGAATAATGCAGACAATAATATCCAGGTCAACATGAAATCGACGTGTTATTATTCAAATGAGCCACTGAATTATTTTTGTCAGCCCTACCAACAATTTGGGGTGTAAGTCGAATCATTCGTTAACTATGTTGAGCTACGCTTGATAAAAGTTCGTTAAAAATTCCCTCGTTCACTAAACGATCTAAGTGTGATCCTCCAATCGAGCTCGAATTATTTTTCGAGTCGAACTCAATCCTAATGATTTTTGGTTCGAAAGGTTGGTGAACATGTTCGAATATAATTTTATCAAACCGAGTTTCGAATAATTCATAAACTTTGTTAATAAGTTTGTTCACGAACCTTAAAATCGAGCCGAGTTTCGTATAGTTCGCGAACTATTTTCGAACTAGTTAACCAACCTGTCGAATTAATATAAAATACATATATTATAATAAATAATTTTAATAAATGAACTTTTCATTCCGAATGAAATAGATTGCTTCATTTATTTTCATCTTCATTCTATTCATTACCTATTCAATATCATTCATGTATATTGGCCAGCTCCTTAGAAACTTGATTTATTTATTTAATAGACCATGCCATTTCTAAGAAACTTGATTTATTCATTTAATAGAGCATGCCACTCCAATTTTAGAAGGCTAAATGATATTGATACAAATAATTCTAAAAAAAAAACTATCAATTAAAAGAAAAAATATGGAAGGGATGTGCCAAGAGACGCTTTGCCAATTCCAATTTGCTCGTAAAATAGGGACAAATTCTAATTTCTAACAATGCAATTTATGTTCCACTAATCAAAAATACATTTACTTCAATTTTTATGTGATATTTGTGAAATATTTATACACACGCATATAAGGAGTTAGAATTTCCTACTTCAACGGAAACAGCAATACAAGAATAGCATGTCAACGAAATTGGCGCCAACATATTTTAACAGAAAGAAAGAAAATAAAGACAAGACACAGAGGAAAAAACACAAGACCCTCCCAAATAAGGGAGAGACATTTCAACAACGTTGGAATCCTCAAACAACAAATCTACCAAACTCTTTCAGGTGATCTCCAAAAATAAAATAAAATAAAATTTTCATTCATGTCAAAGTTCTTGAAATTGGTTTCTCAAAGAATCATCCTTCCTAACTTGCACTTATTTTTCATTTTATATAACATATTCTTTTGTTGCGTTTCTCTCCACCATTTGCAGTTGAGGTAGAAGCTTTCTCATTGGCTACACAAAATCGGGTTTCTGCTGAATTTCTTTAGGGTTCGTACGAACCCTTCAAAATTCAGCAGATACCTTTGCTGTCCCAGCAAATTAGATTAATGGTTTCCTTGTCATTGGTTCATCAACTTGTGTAAAAGGTCATTTTCCTTTCACTTTTTTGTTTTGTAAGTAATTCCTCTATTCCACTATTTCTGACCTACTTTGACCAAAATGCTCTCATAGCTTTGATCAAAATAGGTCAAAATTAGTGGGACGGAGGGAGTATTTGTTTAAGCAATACAATTATGCTTTGATGATTGTGTTGTTGTGCAGGAAAATATTATAAGAAGTGAAGAATAAGAAAAGGAAAGAGAGATGGATCAATTGAGACAAGTAGGGGAGGTGGTGGGCAGTGTGAAGGCCCTAATGGTGTTAAAGCATGAGATTTCAATCAACCAAAGGCAATGCTGCCTCCTCTCTGACATGATGCAGTTAGCCTTCGACACGATCTCAGAGGAGATCCGACACAACTTGAAGCTCGACGAGAAGAACACGAAATGGAAGGCGTTGGAGCTCCCGTTGAAGGAGCTCCACCGCGTGATCAAGGACGCGGAGGGCTACATTAGGTACTGCATGGACATCAAGGACTGGTGGGGGAAGGCCATCAGCCTTCACACCAATAGGGACTGCGTCGAGCTCCACATCCACAGCTTGTTGTCGTGCTTCGCTGTTGTGGTTGAGGCAATTGAGACGGCTGCGGAGATCTCAGGTACCGACGAGGAGGAGATGCTCAAGAAGAGGGTAGCTCTGCTTCAAAAGTATGATAGTGATTGTGATGATCCTAAGTTCTTCCTTTGGAAGTTCGGGAAGCAGTTTCTCGTGCCACGGGAGGTGTGCAGCCGACTGGAGACCGCATGGAGGGAGGATCGGTGGCTGCTGTTCGAAAAAGTTGGGGAGAAGAAGGCTGCTACACTACCAAAGAATGAGCTGAAGCTAGCTGAGCTAATTCTGAGGAAGCTCAATGATGTGGAGATTTCAAAGAAGGTAATGCCAAGTAGCATTCTCGTAGGAGCGGCGGATTACCAAGTGAGACGTCGTTTAGGGTCCGGATACCCGAACGGGCCGGGACATCTTAAGGAGATCCATTGGCTAGGAGAGAGCTTCGCGTTGAGGACATTCATTGGAGACATTGCCCCTCTGCTTCCCGAGATCTCTTCTGTCCTTTCACTAACACATCCCAACATATTGAACTATCTTTGTGCCTTTTATGATGAGGGAAGGAAGGAAGGGTTCCTTGTGATGGAGCTCATGAGTAAGGATCTTGGCTCCTACATAAAAGAGCACTCGGGGCAGAGGAGTCGCGTCCCGTTCTCTATACCCGTGGCTGTCGACATCATGCTGCAGATCGCAAGAGGTATGGAGTATCTCCACTCGAAGAAGATCTATCATGGAGAATTGAACCCCTCCAACATCCTCCTCAAAGCAAGGAGCAGCACTACTGGGGGGTTTCAAGCAAAGGTCACCGGGTTCGGGATAGAAGCAATCAAGAGATGTGCCTCTAGGAATCCTAAACCGGCCGCGACTGATGCTGATATCTGGTTGGCACCCGAAATTCTGGCGGAGATCGAGCAAGGCAAAGGCAGCGGAAGCTACTCCGAGAAAGCTGATGTGTACAGCTTCGGGATGCTCTGCTTCGAGCTTCTAACGGGGAAAGTCCCGTTCGAAGACGGCCATCTTCAAGGGGAGCAGATGGGTAGGAACATAAGAGCAGGGGAGAGGCCTCTCTTCTCTTACCCTACGCCTAAATACTTGGCTAATCTAACCAAGAAATGCTGGCAGACGAATCCGACTATGCGCCCCTCGTTCTCATCCATATGCAGAATCCTTCGATATGTCAAGAAGATTCTCGTGATCAACCCTGACCACGGCCATCCTGATTCGCCTCCTCCCCTCGTGGACTACTACGACATGGAGGCTGCGTATCTGAAGAAGTTCGGCACGGAGGGGAGCGCGATTCCGGCACCCGTGACACAGATCCCTTTCCAGATGGCGGCCTACAAGATTGTAGAGAAGGAGAAAACAAATAACAAGAAATGGGACATGGTAGCCGAAGGGATGGTGAAGCCGCCTGCATCGATCTTCGACGAGGAGCAGCTGGCTGCCATGGACGATCTTTTCCTCGTGCCAACTGATCGGAGGTCAGTATGTTCAGACTTCATCGACAGCAAGAACTCGGCCGTCGATGTGGATCTCAGGACAGTTATATCAGAGACAATGCAAAGGAAGCTTTTCCACTTGGACTCGTTTGTTCCAGAGATTCCAAGGAAGAGATATACCAAAGGTGAAACCACACCATCTAGAACTATCTCACCAATGAGGACTTCAACTGATCTAAACCAATCATCTGAGTATCCAGACAATAGCAATTCCTATGCAGAGAACAAAAGATTGCCGGAGATTCCAGAAGTTTCTGATAAGAAGCCCTCTTTTATTAAAAAACTCACAAACATCAAGACCAAACTGACCCCAGGTTAATTCTCCTCATCCTTCATTATTTCTATTTTCTCAAATGCATGATAGTAACGATGGTTGCAAGCTGAGTCAAACTATTTCTGAACTATTCGAAGTTTGCCACCCTAAAAACTCGTTCGTTTAGAAAACAAACAGATATTGTGCATCTAACCAAGCTTAAATTCTTTTCAAGACTAACTCGATTTTAAGGTATTTGGTTCCAAAGGCTCTCGAATATGTTAGTATTCGAACATTAACGAGGTGAGGTTAGAATGTTTCGCCAACTTGTAAACGAGTTAGTTTAAGAACTTGTCTAATTAAGTTAACAATATATATTCCTTCTGCCTAATTACTTCCTTATTTTCGGCATGTAAAAAAATGAAGAATAAATAAAAATTAAAAATGTGATAGGCTCATAATTTTTAAAGGATGTTATTTGCTATTTTAGAAAAATAGTCACTAATAATGGAATACTTCGAAAATAAATACAAGCAAGTAATAATGAGAAAGAGAGTATTACTCTTCCGTTCTAACTAAGATGAGGCGTATTCCAACCGTATCAACTAAGTTGAGACATTTCTTTTTAGGATACCTTTATTACATATACAAGTTTAAATAATAGTATATATTACTATCACCACTTTATACTCTCCTTAATTACCGTGCCCAAAAGAAACGTCTCATCTTACCCGAGACGGAGGGAGTATATTTTAATTCAAATAAAATATTGAGTGAAACTAACAAACCAAAAACAGCTCAATTTTATTCATAGAGCCGAACTCGAGCTTAGACTCGAGCCTCGTAATTTTTAAACAAACCGAACTCAAGCATGATAGTATCCGATTCAGCTCGATTTCAGTTAGTATCTATAATTCATATTGTGTACCCACAGAATCACCAAAATACGAAACAGGGATGTCATCACCAGCCAGAGCAAAGAAAACGTCGCCTACAGCCGTCACTGCCTCACCATCACGAGCATATAGCAAGCCAACAAGCTTGTTGAGCCCCTCTGCAGTTTCCTCGCCGTCGAGAGCCTTTAAGAAAACTATCGAATCACCGAAGAAAGAGATGAAGAAATCGTTATACGGAGGGATTAAGAGCGGGATCAGTTACTCGCCAGCATCCTCACCAGCTAGAGAAGTCAGGCAGAAGAATGAGAGCCCAATGTACTCATCACCAGGAAGGATGATGAAGAAGGGTAGCAACTCTCCGGCTGCATTGCCTTCGAGAGGCTACAACGTGTGCCCATCGCCGATCCATCCATCGACTTATAACACGAACATTCGACCTTCGAGACTTGCTGGTAGGCAAAACTCGTTGCCAACAAATGCCAGCCCTCATATCTCGTTCTAGAGCATGTACTCAGCTAGTGTACAGACTTGTTTTGCCTTCCACAACTGAAATTTTGTCCTTCACTAATGAAAAAAAAATAAAATTGCAATTTTTGAGAATTTTTGCTCATGTAATATCACAAGGCAAAAACAGTTGGTAGGCAATGATTTCTTTGACTGTTAAACATCTCAAGTTGAGGCTATTAAGCTCAATACAAGGAAGGTAATATTATAAGATATTTCAATTAACTATCAAGACTTGAATGTAATCTTTTTAATTATATTGATTCATATTTTCTTTTAGTGCCCAACCTCAAGTGCATAAAACTGGTTTATAATTTTCATGTTTGAAGGAGAAAATGCTTGAGGACTTAAATTCCAATTGTTTCATTTAAGCATTTATCTAAGTAGATAAGATGTCTACCCAATTCTAAAATATTTTTATACAAAACTATAAATGTGTATATGTTATGTATTTTTCATCAGTGAGTTTATTTATAATATAAAATTGTTAAATAATGTCATAATCTTGAATAATTATTCCATAAAAAAAATCTTATTATATATCTGAATCTGAATTAGAAACAAAAAGGGAAAATGAAACAACAATTTTAAGATTAGACCTTATTGGACATATTCTTATAAATACGTATGTAATACACAAACAAATGTTTAAGTAGGTCCTTGGGGATAACCTAATAATAAACGCTGTTCTTCTTTAGTTGACAAATTTTATTATTATAATAGACAGGACCAGAGGGAGTAGTTGATTTGGTATCTTGCAAACAAAAGTCTCAAATTCAAATCACACTAATATCTATTTGGTTCTATATTAGCAAATTGAATGAGTGATAGCAGTCGGCGAGCAAAGATGTCTTCAAGTGTCCCATAGTTAGCTATGTCGCAGAAGACTCGAACTATGTCTTAAACATTACCCCACTACCACTAGGTTAATGCACGCAAACAGGTTATGATGTTTTCTTAGACTTATTAGTTCTTCCTTTTAATTAGTAGTAAGCTCACGACTCACAAGCTTGCATGAGTCTATAGACTAAGTTTGTTAAGTCCTTTTATATTTTTAGGGTTTCACATTAGAGTTTCCTATGTTGGTTATTTATAGAGTTGTTTGCAGTATTTTTCATTATCATAGATAATATTCGTATTTTGGTCAGCTTCGCTGAACTGGAACGGCCTCTTTCGAGGAACGGGTCTCTTCAGAGGAAAATTTCTTTTCTTTCTTTATTCTCCATATTTTCCAATCACCTTCAATCTATTATTAAGACAGGGAGAATATAATTATGAGACGCCCAAATTGCAAAGAATTGGTAATAAGATTATTCATTTTATGATATCAATAAATAAGAGATACCCTCTTATAGTTGATAACAATCCATAATATAAGATAGCATGGTTCCCAAAAAAGAATTGAAGAAAGAAAGAAAAGGATAGCATATATAAATGGTGATGATCATTTTATGCAAAGGACAATATTCAGACAAAGAATCTTGATTTCGTCTCTCTACCTTCCCTTACCCCGTTTGTTCGTACATCTGCAGCATTTCTCTCTCATATTCAGGTAATAATGTTCTTATGATGCTATTTCCTATTCCAAAACATGTTAATTCTTTTGTTTCTTTTACTTGGGAATCATCACAACCTTTACCTGAATAATGCATGCATCCATTGCTCGTGCATTATTGTTCAATTATTTTGTAATAGATTATAATATTGTTCATAATATGGAGTCCACTTTATCAATTGATTTAATTTGAAAAGAAGATTTATTTATGGAACAAATCAAATGAGGGAAATGGGTTTGCAGGAGATTCATTAATAAGATTGAAAGTAATCAAGAAGATGATTAAAGAAGATGACTTAATTCACGCAATATAGCACCTCTAACTCTGCATGAAACTAATCATAATCATGATCATGCATTATTCCCAAAAATCTAGGGTTATTATTGTTATTAGTATTTATTATCATGATGGGTTTCTTAATCTAATTACTGCGTAGCACCGAAGATGTCATCAGACTAACATTATAAACCACAATACTGCAGATTCTGGATATGATATGCTTTAGAGAGTGATGAGAGAGGAAATGGCATAAACAAAGGGGGTAAAGTAAAGGGAGAGACAGACCTTGTTAAGTATCTGAACCAGCGGCACGGAGATGGCAAAGCAACAATGGAATTTCAAGTCCTTTAGCAATCACATTGATCCTGATAAAGAAGAACAACTCAAACGGGTCAAAAAAGGTAGGTGACCTCAATCCTTACACCTTTGTACAATTAACAAGATATCGCTAGTCGATACACCTATAAACTAGACTGGGCCCTAATACAACTCCATGTAAAGCTTTTCTAGCCTAATATTATATTGAGCTTGGAAAAGTGGCCACTTATATATATTTCAAAACATTAAACATGAATCGTTTCTCATGAGATCGTATTAAGGGTAGCCTTGGTAGGAATAGTCTATCTTTACTCTAGAAACTTGAGACATCGGTCTGTTATGTTTGTGTAGCAGCGAGTTTTCTGTGTTGGTACAAGAAATTGACATGTTGGGTGTTATGTGCAGTCGTTGACGATCAAGTGAAGCATATCCTAAGTATCACAAACGAAATAAACCGTGGGAATAAAGAAAGGAACTTGAGGAAAAAATCAGAAGCAATTGAGCTTATCGAAGATTTCCACCAGCAGTATGAAAAACTCTACATTCTATATGAAAATCTAAGAGAAAAGGTGAAGAAAATTGTTGATGGTGAAGATGATACTTCTTCACCTCCTCCAGACTCGGATGTGGAATCGACTTATTGGAACGGTGGAAACGAGGACAGAGAGAGCCAAGATTTTGAAATATCGGATATAGAAGACGCATTGACTTGTGCAAGTGGAGTGACTAAAGTCATGAATAGCTTACCAGGGTCACCTTTCAGCAGGTCCGCAGGACTTGGTGACATCCTCAGGGACATTGAGATTCAACGGGAGAAGGCTAGCAAGACGAATCACATGTTAGTCGAGATTCATGATTTAGAGGCACAGCTTGCTGCATTGAAGATCGAGGTTTCTAGCCTTCGCACTCACAATAGGCGATTGGAAGAGCAAGTGGAGTGGAAATCCCATGAAGCTGCGCAAACACAAGAAAAGATTTCTAGACTGCAGAATCAGATAACGGAAATGGATGCGGCAAACAAAGATCAGGAACGACTCTTTAGCTCCTCCAGAAAACAGTTTGAGGATGATAAGCAGCTTCACACATCTAAAATTACAGAGCTTGAGGCTAAGGCTGAAGGAATGCAATCAGAATTGGATAGTTTGAAGCAGCAGAAAAGTGAATTAGAAGTTAGATTGTTTGATGAAACTAAACAATGGTCGTCTAAAGTTGAGGGCCTACTGGAACAAATTAGATCTCTGCAGCAACAACAGGAGACTGTAAATAGCTACAACACAGAATTAAAGAAGGAAATTGAAAAAAAGTTTGAAGAAATATCCAAATACCTACTCCAAGTAGAAGCTCTGAGAAACGAGCAGAGTTTGAGTGAGCAGCAAAGAGAGCAGGAGAAAGAAATCCTGCAAGAAATGATACGTGATTTACAGTCGGAGATAGAATCATTAAGCAGCATCAAGAGTGAATTGCAAGAGCAAGTCAAGCAACTAAGCCAAGATAAATATCAATCAATTTTAGAGAGAGCGAAGCTAGAAGAAGAAGTATCTGAATTGCAGGGAGCTATTGCTACGAGGGAAAATGAACTCTCAACTGAACATAATAAGTTTAAAGACTACCAAACCATGATGTCCTTGGAGATCAAATCCTTGGAAAAAGGGGTTGAAAGTCTCACAAGCAAATTGGAAGCTTCTGAAAAAGAGAGAAACAATTTGCACGTGGAATTGGAAGCCTCACAAAATGACAATAAATTACTGCAGCTTGAGATGGAAAAGGAGAGAGAGCAGAGCAAATCCCAGTTGGAGAAAATCACCAAAACAAACATCCTTCAAGTGGAAAGAAAAATAGAAGAAATGGCTACAGAATTCCGGAAACAGTTTGAAGACCAGTATAGGATCCTGAGCCGGAGGATCAGGGTTGCAGAACAGCTACAAGCCGAGAACAAGGAGTGGTATCGAAAAACAAGAGACCAATATGAGCACGATAAGAAGGAACTCAAGGAAATGACAGCCAGAACAGCAACTGAATTGAAGAATGTGAAGAGCTTGACAGTTACAGCAAATGAACTACTCACATTGATAGAATCAAAGGCCTTGAAGTTCGAAGAACATGCTGCCGAACTACAGAACAGGATTTCCAAAACCTTGTCCATTTTCAACTCTGCAAACCAGTGGGCAATAAGAAAGAACCATGACATAGCCGACTTGAAAGATGATTTAGACATCTTGCTGGTGCAGCTTGATGAAAAGGAAGCCGAAATATTCACAACCAGTGAGAAGGTCTCGAAGTTAGAAGAAAAGGTGAGAGGTTTAGAGAAAATAATCGAAGAGAAAGAAGATGAAATGCTAGTACTTACAGAAGAAAAAAAGGAGGCCATAAGACAGCTGTGCATTTTGATAGACTATCACAAAGACCGATCAGATTTTTACATGAATCTGTGGTCAGATAAGAATATAGAACGCAGGAAAGCATTTTGACTATGTCCTATTAACAAGACTTTTTAACAATTTTGCAACTCAGTAACCATACCTATATACAATTCTTCTTCTTTTTGTTATTGTTTTCTCTTTATTCCATGGAACCATCTTACTACCACATTCACCTAAACAGCAGCATATAGTTGGGCATACAACCTGAGTTTTTACGTAAACAAACTTCGTACCTCAACTACAGAGCACAGACCATAGTTTCAAGTTGTCAATGCTATCCTCTCTCTATGTCCAAAACCAAAGCTACTGAACAAGCCAAAAACAAGATCAGACCATCAGGAAGCATCTAAATAAAGAGCAGAAGCTGAAGAACATTAAGTATTCAGAAGATACTCCGTGACAGGCATTGTTCCCTTGAGCAATCCAAACACATACAACTCCCGAAAGCATAGCAAACACATTCCATTAAAATAAATCATTTGTTTTCCATAAGATGTCAACTTGCAACACACTAATATTACAGATTTACTGGTACATGTCAGTTTTTAGGAGGATAGAGTTCCCATAATGCTATTGTAGCATCTTCCGAGGATGAAGCCATCAGTTTGCTGTTAGATGTGAACGTCACAGCATTGCAAATCGCATGATGATATTTCAATATGGCCAACGCATTCCCCTTGCGATAGTCATATATTCTTACCCTGTGATCCCAACCAGCAGTGGCGAAAATTTTACCATCTGGCCTGATTGAGGTGCCTGCTATACCAGGTCTCTCCAAAATAAGTTCTTTCTTGACTAAACACAACCCTGTTGAAGGATTCAAACTAAAAGCCACAATTTTCTCATCAGCAGATCCAGAAATACCTCCTTCGCATGAATTGTCAATGGACAAGCTCAGGACTGGCTCTGAGTGAAATTTCACGCTAGTCACCGGCAATGTCGGATTTCTCAAATCCCAAACGGCCATCGATCCATCCTCAAAGCCAGCTACAACGTTTGCATAAGCATCTGTTTCAGATGGTAAGAACGCTCCAACTGCCATGCACATTCCTCTCGTCTTTGTAGAACGATCCACGGAGCTCGGAGGCAGTTTCACTAGCTTCTCAGCAGTGTCAACGTCCCAAATCTCAACTGCAGACAAATCCTCCCCAGCTATAGCAACATAGTTACGTCCACAACTAATCTCACTCTTGCTCGCTTCAGTTGGCATAATCTGAGCATGGGGCTTGTTCAACAAAGAGAGCTTACAGAAGTGGTATGAGTTTGTTTTAATCGTAGTAATCGGGCTTCGGGACAGCCCGGCCTCTCCTAAGTCCCAGAGCTTGATAGCTCCATCCCTTCCTTGACTAATCACTCTGCTCTCCCCAGCAGAAGCAATGCTTATGATGCCATGAGCTGCACTGTGAACCCATGATGATGAAATGGTTCTACGCTGCAATGTGTCCCAAATTCGCAGTTCGCCGTCGGTAGAACCGCTGAGAAGGATGTTGTTGGTGGGGTGGAAGCAAACATCCGTAACGGAAGCGCGGTGGCCTCGGAGAACAGCCACTGGATCAGGAGGAGGCCGCTTGCTCATAGTTACTTCTAAGAGACAATATGTCGAACGGTCTGGCTACACCAAGTTGAAACCCAGATGATGAATCGCAATTCAAAGGGTATCTAGATTTCTTCCCTTGCAGATAGAAGGGATGCTAGATTAATGAATGTTCGTAACAGCATACGATCAGATTCAATTGTAGAGTGGGCGCGGAATTTGAACGGTTGTGGATGATTTCAAAGAATAAAGTTACCTTTTGTTCTATTTTCTGGAAAAATGCGTATGGGTGAAAGTCTTTGTTTCTCAAAAAATATATGCGGAGTTCTTTTTTTTTTAAATAAAAGTAGGTAATTTTCCCACATCTATTGTATTATCTAAAAGCTAAATAGTTTTAAACAATGATCAATTAATATAATTGTATTATATTCGTAAATGCATTTTTTTGGGTCGAAGAAATATTTAGTTAGATAGGTTATATGTATTAACATATTTTACTACAAGTAAAAGTTATTGTAAAAAATGAAGATTAATTTAGAGCCATAAAAAAAAACTTATCTATTTTATATTTACCACAAATGTACTCTATTTAATTTTTTAAGTTTTAATTATAGTATGAAATTTTTATTTTTCTACTTCTATAATTTTCAAAAATTAGAAGCAATGATCAATTATATGTACATAATTAAATTTATTTTTCAATTATATTATGTACAAATTATAAATATAGTTGAATGTTGATATTGAGATTTGTACACGACATCTATTTTTTTGGGTTCAATGTTGATAGCATAGTTTAACCCATTTGATATTAACTTTTTATTGTTTGTGATTGATAAAAATATAATATAGTGTAAATTGTGTGCATAGATTATGTTAGGTTAATGTCTTGATTCAAAAAAAAAAAAAAAAATGTAATCATTTCCAATGAAACATATTGTGTGATAATGACATATCTATTCATGATAAGATTGTGATAAGATTTTGTTTATATTCATGGACAAACTTGATGCATAAAATGAGTAAAACTCATTTTAAGGTATGGTGAAATTTTATTTTTTACTTTTTTAATTCAAGTTCATGACATAATCAATTTCATAATGTATTGTGTTGTAAGTACATTTTCTGTGTGGCACAAGAAATATTTTCTATGTAATCTATATGTACTAACCTATTTTGCTACAAATAAACATTTATTGTAGAAAATGAAGATCAATTTTGAGTCATACAATATATTTATCATTTTTATATTTAACACAAACATGTTAGATTTATGAAAATGTTCTTTTTCAAATCTTATAATTTTTTAAAATTAAAACAATTGTCATTTTGTGTAATTATATTTATCTTTTGATCATTGTTATCTACCCATTTTCGTATGTTTTTTTGGTTTTTGATTTTTTGATTTTTATGATTAAAAGTTTCTCAAATTCTATAATTTATAATTTATAATAATAAATATGGTGTACTAACATATTTTATCAAAAATAACATGTATTGTAGAAAATGAAGATCAATTTTGGAGTCATACATATATTTATCTCTTTTTATATATACCACAATTATGTTAAATCTATTTTGTGTTTTATACATGTTTTACTTTTGTAAAAATAAATTCATAATACAATACATTTCATAATTGTATTATATTTGCAAGTACATTTTTTTGAGGCTCAAGAAATATTTGGTTAGGTAGGTTAGGTGTACTAACTTATTTTACTGTAAGTAATAGATATTGTACAAAATGAAGATCAATTATAGTATGGAATTTTCATTTTTCAAATTCTATAATTTGAAAAAATTAGAAGCAATGATTAATTATATGTACCGAACTAAATTTATTTTTCAATTACATTACATACAAATCATAAATATATTTTTATTTTTGTAAAAAAAAAACTTCATAATATAATCAATTTCATAATTGTATTATATTTGTAAGTATATTCTTTGGGGCTCAAGAAATATTTAATTAGGTAAGTTATGTGTACTAACTTATTTTACTACAAGTAAAATATATTGTAGAAAATGAAGATCAAATTTGAGCCACAAAATATATTTATCTATTTTTGTATTTAGCACAAATGTGCTCTATTTAATTTTTCAATTTTAATAATAATATGAAATTTTAATTTTTCAAATTCTATAATTTTTAAAAATTAAAAGCAATGATCAATTATATGTATCTAATTAAATTTATTTTTCAATTACATTACATACAAATCATAAATATAATTTTATTTTATAAAAAAAGATCATAATATAATCAATTTCATATTTGTAAGTACATATTTTTGGGCTCAAGAAATATTTAATTAGGTAGGTTAGTGTACTAACTTATTTTACGTAATAGATATTGTCAAAAAATATAGATCAATTTTGAGCCACAAAACATATTTATCTATTTTATATATACCACAAAAGTGCTCTATTTAATTTTTCAATTTTTAATTATAGTATGAAATTTTCTTTTTTTAAATTCTATAATTATAAAAAATTAGAAGCAAAGATCAATTATATGTACCTAGTTAAATTTATTTTTGAGTAATATTACATACAAATCATAAATATAGTTTTTGTTTTTTTAAAAACAAGTTCATAATATAATCAATTTTAGGGGTGTTCGGTTACCATGAATATAATATCCCTTGATTATCCGAGATTAATTTAGTTCATGATTAGTCGAGACTATTTTTGTCATAGGGGTGAGGCCAAGACAAATAAGTCAGGATTAATCCTACGTGGTATAGTCTTGAGATTGAATCACAGACCCTATACATCTCACCGAACGCTTCGTAATAATTAATATGAGACTGAGTCACGGATAGTTCATCCAACCGAACACCCCTTCATAGTTGTATTATATCTATAAGTACATTTTTTGGGCTCAAAAAATATTTAGTTAGGTAGGTTAGGTGTACTAACTTATTTTACTACAAGTAATAGATATTGTAGAAAATGAAGATCAATTTTGAGTCACAAAACATATTTATTTATTTTATATTTACCACAAAAGTGCTCTATTTAGTTTTTCAATTTTTAATTATAGTATGAAATTTTCAATTTTCAAAGTCTATCACTTTCAAAAATTAGAAATAATGATCAATTATATGTGCATAATTTAAATTATTTTTAAATTATATTACATACAAATTATAAATATAGTTGAATGTTGATATTGAAATTTGTATATGACATCTATTTGTTTAGTTCAATATTGATAGCATAGTTTCACCCATTTGATATTAACTTTTTATTGTTTGTGATTGATAAAAGTATATAATATAGTGTACATTGTGTGCATAGATAATGTTAGGTTAATGTTTGATCCAAAAAAGGAAAAATGTATTCCATCCCAATGAAGAACATTGTGTGATCATGACATCTCTATTCATGATAAGATTGTATGATAAGATTTTGTTTATATTCATGGACAAACTTGAGACTTAAAATGAGTTTACTCATTTTAAGGTATGGTACAATTTTATTTTGTACTTTATTAATTCAAGTTCGTGACATAATCAATTTCATAATTTATTGTGTTGTAAGTACATTTTCTTTGTGTGGTTCAAGAAAAATATTTTCTATGTAGTCTATATGTACTAACATATTTTGATACAAATAAATAGTTATTGTAGAAAATTAAAATCAATATTTTTTATGTAGTCTATATGTACTAACATATTTTGATACAAATAAATATTTTCTATGTAGAGTCTATATGTGTGACTCAAGAAATATTTTATGTGTAGTCTATATGTACTAAGTCATTGTATTGATATAATTAGGGTTGAACATTCGATATTTAATTCGATTTTGCCTAATATTGAACCCAATCAAATTAAAATTTGGGTTGAAAAAAAAGAATCAAATCAACCCAAAAAATTAAATTAATCTTAAGTTCATATATCGAGATTCAAATCCGGCATGTGGACCCGCCTATTTAATTATTTATTTCATATATACATATATTGATATCTATATTATTTTAAATATAATTCAATCAAACCATAAATCGCGTTTAATTTGTGAACCACTATCTTCTTTATCACGTTTATGATATTGAAAGTAGGTGCAACATTTTAGATTTTTTTGAATATTTTAAATTTTGATTTTAATTGCGATCTATTTCTTCATAACTCTTTTGGCATTTCAATAATCATAAAACTATTAAAAAAACTTATATCTGATTCAAAATATTTTATCCCTAAAAACAGGGAATTTGTTTTGTTTCTGACTAGGGTTTATTGATTAGGGTATAATTTAATTATATCAATGAAAAATATAGATGATTCAGATTTATTTTTAATTAACACAAGTAGATCTATTTTCATTATAACCATCCCACACACATATATATATATATTTATTTATTTATGAAAATCAATTTTGATTTATATAATACATAAGATACACATTGAATTTATATATTGCAATATTGTATAAAATATTAATTATATACATTTACCTAAACCAAACTATTCACTCACAAATTATTTCTAAATTCTTTCCAAATTATTGAATTATATATATTGTAATATTGATCGAAAAATTAATTAAATATAACTACAATCATGATTGTTACTATATAAAAATAGAATTAAATTATACTAATTAAATTATCATATATAAAATATTAATGCCAAGTAAACCTTAAATTAAGGAGATGACTCCACTACAAAAAAAAATTATTTAGCAACCGAATTTTCTGTTACTAAAACAAGAAATTTCGTTACTAAATATGTTAGTAATCGGTTTGTAATGGATTTAGTCGTAGTAATATTGATGGTTACTGAAAGAATTTAACAACGTAATATATTTCATTACTATATAACAATGGAATTGTAACGAAATTTTCGTTTATAAAATGGTTTCTTCAGTTTTAGTAATGGAATTGTAACGGAAAATTATGTTACTAAATTTTAATAAAGGATAATTTTGTCACTAATTCTATTATTAAAATTGAATAACAAATTTCATAACAATTTCATTATAAATCCATTAAAATTTAGAAACGGAAAAATTTTATGTCACTATATATTGCATTGCTATAAAATGTACATTTTGTAGTGCTCGAATATGTATTCCTATAATATTATTATAGATATCTCGCCCAAACCTAATAACATTACCAAATGGGCCTTAAAATCTTAAATGACAAAATCTAAGGTGCAAGTATAGTTGTTACTATTCGGAGTTAATGTAGCCCAATTCAATCCATGTCCATTATGTGTTAGTATATGATCGGCCCATTGAATTATTTGATTTTTAAAAAAAAGAAAATTAGATTACATTAATATAGTCAGGAGGACTCAAATCGAGACTTATCGCTTAGGGTATTAAACTTACTACTACTAAGTCAACACACAAACACTAAATTTATTGGATTATATATGTCAGTCTTGTAAAATATCTATTCAATTACTCAATTGTATAAACAATACATTAAGGGGGTGTTTGACTGAACTTATAAACTCCTTAAAATATCTTATAAGTTGTGTAAGAGGTTATAAGCTCCTTCAAAATATTTTATAAATTAAACTATTGGAGAACTTATAAATTACTCCCTCCGTCCCAATAAGCATGATACAAAACTTTTGGGCACATTTATTAAGGAGAGTGTATAAAGTAGTGTAAGATTGATAAATGTGGTAGGGTCCACACATTTTTAAAGAGATTATTTTTACTATTTTAAGAATGTGTCAAGTTTAGTGGGACGTCCAAATAAGAGAATTGTGCCAAGTGGGACGGAGAGAGTATAAAAATAAGCTTTTGGTGCTTATAAGCTATTTAAAAAATAAGTATATTCACCCGAACTTATTTCACTATGAACTTATAAATTGCGATAAAATTACATACATAACCCTACAATATTTTATTATTACCAAATTTACTCCAACATATTCATATAAAAAACTTATAATGTCAAATAATTTATGACTTATAAACTCTTTAAATAATATACAATGTATGATTCATAATCAAATAATTAAAATTTAAATAATATTACTATTTATTTTTTACTATCCTTTTTGACTAATTTTTATTTTACCTTTAAATAATAACGAGATGATGGTAAATCGGCCGTGCCACTTAACAATTACATATAGGTGTAATTGTGTAAGCAGTAAGAATGTTTCGACAAAGCCAAAAAACGACGTGTCAACTAAAGCATACCATCAAATCCACGTGTCCTTCTAACAAGATATCTTTATATGGACATTTCTTACATGGTATAAATCTGTGGAAAAATGGTTATATCTTTTATATAAGGAGCTGATTGAGGTTGAAGATCAAATCTCTTATCCACACCTGGTACTCATATGTCATCGCCCTTATTCCAATCAAAATGGAGGACTCTACCCTATTCCTATGTGCCGTAAATGGAAGACTATTGCTGGTCACGTTCTAAGAAATTTCATGGAGAAAAGGGAGCTAT
>JAPKLX010000026.1:1823-69985 GCA_026898415.1 Leonotis leonurus | reverse complement strand
AATCCTCCTTTAAGGGAATATGTGCAGTCCTCCAAGATGGATCAGTGCGGACTTCCAGCCACAGCCCAGGAGCAATATGTAACTCTAAGCATTCCACAGGAGAACACAAGGTTCTCTTTCGGTTTTTCCTATAACTTAGTGTCGAAGAAGGCTTTGCAAAATCAATAAATAAAGGAATTGCTGCACTTTTGCATCTATTGCCATAGTCCAAATTGAAATATTTTGTCTTAGTAATGCTCATTTGAAAATGTCTCAAATCAGAAGAGCTCTTCTCTACCAAGCCAAGGAAATCATTCGTCCCAATATTAACTTATCTTGCCTCAGCACCATATCCCACAAAAATCAGGTATATACCTACTTATACATATATATACACTACCATATGATCATATCATGATAAATTCTTTTAATAATCTGACTTTGTTGTTATCTTTAATGAATTACAATTAATTAGGGAACGACGACACCGGAAGAAACGAGCAAACATTACAAGACGACAACAAGAAGAGGAGACTATGAGGACACGAAGATGTACGAGGAACAGAAGCATACAGCGGCGGAGAGTGCGAAAACGGCGGCGGTTGGGGCCATGGAGACGGGGTTGAAACTCGGGAAGATGGCGAAACAAACGATCGAGGGTGTTTTGGATGCGGCCGAGAAGACGACCGAGAGCGTGAGAGACTCGGTTGCGGATGATATCGATGATGATGGTCGTGGCCCGAGTCGGGGTCGGGGTCGGGTACCCGATGATCACATCGAGGAGCAGAGCCCCGATAAGTTTGTGGAGGATCTTAGGCGACGGGCCAGCGGGTACGACCTCGATGATCGTCGTTGAATCAGGGTTTGTTCTTTTTATCAATGGTCTTCCCTAGCTAGGTAGGGTTGATGTCTTGTTTTATCATTTATGGGGATACAATTCATATAAAAAGTGGATTTTGGATATAAAATAGGAAGTTATCTAAACCATCCATTTTTTAGATCTTGTGGTTGAGATATTTTATCAATTTTCGTTTTTTTATATAATTTTTTAATTAAGATTAGTAATGAAAAGGGTATTACAGTAATCGAACAACAATTAAACAACAATTAAATGTAGAAACCGCCGGTTTTAATTAGGAAATAGAATATTAATTGGTTCTATCAATAAATGGCGTGTAATTGAAGAGGTGTGTGATTTTAACTTTATGTTTGAAACATTATTGGGAAGAGAATTATTCTTGAATTTGAGTTTTACAATGAATGAAGAATGTGATGGTAAGTATTATTTTATTTTATTTTTTGCATCGTGTAGTGTATCAAATTCAATTTAATCTGTCTTTTTGTGCTCTTTTTGTCGAATAAATAGTAATTTTGGACATCATATTATTCTGAATTCATGTGGTTCGATCGTTTTTTTTAATAATTGTCAATTGTTGTGTTTTTTCTTTCGTTGATGTTGGTGTGTTTGCACTAAGTGTTTGTTGCACATGTACGAAAGGAAGGTAGGTTGATGCAAAATGAATGTTGTAATATCTGTAGTTGTTTAAATGGATAGGCATATATGTTGCATTATAGTGCAATGTAAATTTATAATTTTTTGAATTATGTGGTCGTTGTAAACGAATAATATCAGTTAGTGTACGATAACATTATAAAACAAAATTACTTGCAATATAACATACATAAAATTGCACTGTAGTTTTTAGTATGATAAATTATTAAGTAATCTAATTAGTACATTATATCAATCATTACAGTGCATTATGATATATTATATATTTGCAATCATTACAGTGCATTATGATATATTATATATTTGCATTGTTTTACATAATACATGACTGTTGATTTTTTATTTTTGTTTTGGAAGTTTCAATTATGGTGTACATGTATCTTATTTTAATTTTTTCCTGTAGGTATTAATGATGCAAAATTAATTGTTACACAAAAAATATTTAAAAATTAATTTTAACAAAAAACAATTAACAAAAAATATTTAAAAGTCAAAACACAAACAAACGAAAAGAATGATAATTAATGATGCAAAATTAATTGTTACACAATGCAGTCACTACATATTGATACAATTTTATGAATATATAAAATCTACCAAATGCAATGCTATACTCAAAGTGTTTGTATGCAAAAGTAATTATTTACGATGCAAACATAATAATTAGACAGCATTACTATACAATTAAATAGACAATTCAGAATGTGCAATCATTAGTATATATTGATGCCAATTATAAAATAATATATTGCTGTTGGGAACCCCACCAGTTTATATTGTTTTGATGATGCAATTCGAAACAACACTTAGTTAAATATTTTGTCTTAAAAATTGTAATTAATGTCATCTGTTAAGGAATAAGCTAACATATAAAAGGAGCAGATAGTACAGTTTTCACTATCTGTATTATTCTTTGTAAAAGCATTCCTGAACACATTAATTATAAATGTTCTACTAGATTCGTATTTATCACAGCGATCTGTTATTAGTTTAAAATACAGGTAGCTGTCACTACTTATGTGGTATTTTTTATGATCTACATATTTTGATCTTAGCCTTTACATCTGTTCATTTCTTATTCACTGCTCCCCAAGAAAGAAAAGACAGCGAGCTATGAAGACTACAGCGAGCTGTGTGAAGAGATGCTATCAACAAATGATAATGGAACAGATCATGATTCACTACCTGTCCATTCTTACTACAAGAAAGAAAACAGCAAGCTGTGAAGTCCACAGCGAGCTGTGTAATGAAGACCAAGTCTTTCACAGCGAGCTGTGTTCTAAGTGCTGTGTTTCAATGAAGCAGGAAGCAGACAGTGGTCAACAACAGCTAGTACTCAACAAAGCCTGACAGTGAGTAATTTTGGCCACAACAGCTAGTGACCAAGTATTTGACAGCGAGTACTCATGGATTTACAACAGCAAGTGAATCAAGACCTTGTCAACAACAGCTAGTACTCAATAAAACCTGACAGTGAGTAATTTTGGCCACAACAGCTAGTGACCAAGTATTTGACAGCGAGTACTCATGGATTTACAACAGCAAGTGAATCAAGTCCTTGCCAACAGCAACTAGAACTCATGTTTGCAAAGGTACAGCGAGCTGCTCATATCACGAAGGAACAGCGAGCTGTTCATATCAAAGAAACGAAGAGCACATGGTCAAACCAACAGCGAGAGGAAGCTCTTCTTATCATTATGGTGGACTGCCGACTTACCTAAATTAGTCATAAGTCATCCACTCAGTGTGTTGTCACATCAACGGTATGTTTTAAGGAATGATGTACAAGATTTTCAAATATCCCTGTATGGTGAATCATTACCAGTATGGCAATACATTGGGAAATCGCGTGAAAGGTGGTAACAACTCTCATATGGCCGCGCGTGCATCAACAACTCTGACATGCATTTAATGCCGCCATTAATGCGTTGAAAATAGAGGCCATCGTCTCCAACGGATAGTTTCTTCATTGAGGCTATAAATACCACCTTCACTTCCAGAAAGAAAAACGAGAATTCAAGCAATCAAAGCCTAAACTCTGCTCAAATATCTTCAAAGCTCTCATCGTACTAAACACTCCACCTACGAATTCTCTGAGTGTTTCATCAGTTGAAGATTACTTTCTGGAAATTTATTCTTACATTATTCTAAGTTCAGGATCTAGTTTTGATCCAAAGGTTGTAATATTTTAGATTGTAGTTTTCAATCTAGAAGAAGTGTAATCACAAGTATTTATCTAGTTTTGATAAAGCTTGTGGCTCGTACTCAACGAGTAAAAAGAAAGGAGACATTAGTTGATTTCGATCTAGCCTTGATCGAGCCGTGGACGTAGGGAAGTTTATCCCGAACCACGTTAACTCTTGCGTTCTTTTCTTTCTGTTTTACTTCATATTCATCTTCTTCATAATCGCATTAAACTTGTTTATCTCTAATATATTGGTTAAGAAAACGTTTTCAACAAAAGAGCATTAACCACCGAATTCCGCACACAACATTAATCAAGATTAACTTGTTAAAGTTTTTCTTATTAACTGTTACTTTACACTTAAGGTATACTTGAGGTATACTTGAGCTAAGTTGACTCTTCTTATCACGAAGAATCTTCTTGCTAATCCAAGTCTTCTTATATTCTAAGATTGCTTAAACCTTATCTATCAAAAACAAAAACAAGAAAACCTAAAAAGTTGGAATTGGTGTAATTCCCCCCCCCCCCCCCCCCATACACCAAACTAGCTCTTTCGGGACCAACAATTGCAAATATAAAATTCAGAAACATCAACCATTGTTAAAATTGTAACACAAACGTATGGTCCATAGTTCGTTAACTTTTGGTAAACCATCTACCAACTGCAATGCTACCTTCTAATTGTTTTATATGCAAAATATGACTGTTTATGATGCAAAGATAATAATTAGAAACCGTTAATATACACTTAAGTAGACATTTCAGAATGTTCAATCTCTAATATCTTGAATGCAACTAATAAAATAGTATAGTGCACAATTTAGCTTTAGAAATATCAACCATTGTTAATAGCGTAACACAAACGTATTGTCCATAGTTCATTAACATTTTGGTATACAGTCTATTAAATGCAATGCAATACTATAGGTGATTATATACAAAATATAATTGTTTATGACGCAAACAAAATAATCAGAAAGAATTACTATACAACTACGTAGACCTTTCATAATGTGCAGTCATCAGTATCGTCATTGCAACTTATAAACTAGTACAATGCAAATGTAAAAATAGTACAAATCAACCATTGTTAATTTTGTAACACAAACATTTGGTCATTAAACAAAATCAATTGGTGTATTTCAAATGAAGCAGCAACATTATGCAGTTGACATTGTTCGCTTTTGCACCATTGGTGCTTCCTCCAACTTCAATTCCTGAAAATCATCTTCTTCTCTGGTGTGTTGCAACAATCTTGTAGACCTCCGGCGTGATGATGAGGTCATCTTGTTCGAACAACAACAGTGGTGGTTTTCGTTTTTAGGGCAGAGGTTTTTGGTGAAAGTAGTATTTGGGAAGTTTTCGTTTATGGCGTGAAGAATGAGATTTTAAAATCAGTTTCCAGAAATAAAAACTGCAATGAGTTTTTTTTCCCTCAATTACCCTTTTGCATTGTGAAATGCAATGCAATTTCAGTTTTTTAAAAAAATCAGGATGAAATCTAGACCATTGAATCTTATGAAATGTGTGGTTTGGATTACTTCATATTTTATACCCAAAACTTACTTTTTACCTGAACCCACCCCTATGGGGAGTACTTTATTATGATTACTAGCTTAATTAGTTGTTATAATATTCTTATATTATTAGAGTAATGAGATGTTGATCAACCCTAGTCAAGCTAGGTCCATTACAATTGATTTTTAAGTTATATGTGAAAAAAATCCTTGTTTTCAAATTCCTATTTCCTTATCACTTGGGAAGATAAATATTTCATTCTTTTTCTCTTCTCCCAGAGTGTGAAGGCTGAATCTGCATCTCTATCCTTTACAAATTGGAAGTTTCTACTTCTCGTTTTCTCATAAATTAAATAAATAAAACTCGCCCTCAGTCCTGGGCGGGTCGCGGAAGAGATAACTATATATAAATATATAGCAGTGACTAATGAGTCACATATATTTAATTTTATTTAATATTATTGATTTAGATTAAGAAATAAAAATAAAGAATTTTTAAGACTTCGTTCTTGACTTTACCATCTATAAAGAAGAATTTATTTCGTGAATTCAACTATGATGGGTTCTTAAGAATTAAAGTCTTTTGCAATTAGAGTCATTTGCAAATGGTAGTCTTTTGCAAATGGGTTCTTAAGAACTAGTCTTTTCTTGTTTAAACAATGCGTGGATTTTTTTTATAGTTCAAAAACCTTCACTCTCTTTTTTCATGCTTTTGCAAAATGTCTCTTTTTTCATGAACTTTTCGTACACCTCTTCTTTGATATCGATAGTATTTACAGATAAACATAATATTTATAGGTACTCTTCAAATTAAAATAAAGTGGGAATCACTAAAATTTTCCAATTATAATAATTATGTTAGAATTATGAATATTTTATATTTCTATTTCTGTCGTATTCTATTTTACTAGAAATAAATTGATATGATTATGTTGACTAAAGTTAATAATAAATATTGACAAGATATTGACTTTTCATGATTAGACCGGTTTAAATTTGTATGGATTTTAAATTTTATTTTACAAAATTTTAAATTTTATTTTACTCTATGATCATCACAGTCTAGAACCAAGAAAAAATATTCACTCTAATTAAATGGATATTCATTCTAATTAAATGGAAGTGATAAAATATTTATTCTATTTAAATAGAAATGAAAAAAATATTCAAATATAAAACAAGTTTTGAATACCTCAAAACTTGACAGTTTGTTGTTGAGATAAGTAAGTAGTGAAAATTTCAAGCAAGTAATGTTTCATGCATGAAGTAAAGAATACAAATATTTTTATCGTGATTCAGAAATTTTTTTCTACATCCACGTCCAATCAGTCTAAGATAAAAAGAATCCATATAACTTTGAATTTCTTAATTGGCTAAGTTTCAACAATCGATCAATGTTCATTTGACATAAAACGAATCATGATTCATATGACGTGATATTTACAATTGCTTACACAACAATATCATAAATTAATCACCAACTCAATCAGGACAATCGCATATGATAGATCGAGAAATTATAAGCTTATAATAATAATAATAGTGATTGCATCAGAATGAAGATCTAGTAAGTAGAATTTATAAGAATTCAGGGCGGATTTAATTTAGGTTCACAATCATCTTTCTTTTTCACATTAATCTCACTACCACTATACTAACACATTTAGGTTCACAACGACATTTCTTTTTCACATTAATCTCACTACCACTATACTAACACATGCAAGAACTTAATTATCACTTGCAGAGATAGACAAACTCCAAGGATTCTGCTAAGTCCTTTACACTTAGGCTATGTTCTCTTTGAGAGATAAATTTATTCCTTGAAAATGTGGGATAAAAGTATAACTGTCCTTTAAATTCCTTCTCTTTTATCCATCCCCTCATCTAAATTATAAATTCATCACTATTTTTCTTCTTAATTCCACTCTAAGGAGGGATAATATTTTCCATCCAAATTTGAGTGATAATATTATCCATCCTTAGAGTGGGATTAAGGAGAAAAATATAGATGCATTTATGATTTAGATGAGATGGATGAATAAAAGAGAAGGAATTTAAAGGGCAATTATACTCTCATTTTTAAGGGATAAATTTATCCCTCAAAGAGAACACAATCTTAGTATATTACTGCTTCGTGTTGTCAGCTTGCCGGTAAATATCAGTAGAAGGGCTTGTTGATCCCATTCTTAGATGATATTCATTTTTGTTTGTTGGTCCTTGCTGACATGACTTTGATGATATCTTTGTTATAGTTTTTTAATATAACGACAAATAAGTTCTAACTAAAGTTCCATAACAAGTTAATTGTAACTAATTACATCAATTTGCGACAACTCAAGATTGCAAATAGGTTTTGACACGACATCATCAAAACAAAGTAGAGTCTTTAACAATGCTATGCCAAAGTATATAAATTATTGAAGAAAAATTTATTTATATATAAAAATAATAATATAAAGAAATTTCTCATTGAATCTCAACGGATAACACACTAAGAGTTACTAATACATTTTATATTTTTCTTAAAACATATTGACTCGTCTTTCTAAATAAAGAAAAATTTTACTTGAAAATTTACACATAAAAATATCATTTTCTTAATTATCATGTCCAAATAAATAACTATGGAGCACATTTTTTGGGACAACAAGGGTTTGACGTCACATACCATCAATTTAATTTGCACTGAGTGTCGATCAAAAACAATTACAACATTGTCAATTTAAAAGTGTATATGCACCGTTAATTGGGACAATATGATTTGTAGTGCGTAACATTATGTATCTACATTGTTAATTGGGACAATAAGAATTTGGCCTTGCACAACATTAAGTTGAAATTAATTTGCACTAAATATCACCTGACATTAAATTGAAAGTTAATTTGAAACAATAAGGATATGACAACATGTAATGTTACGTATCTGGACTATTAATTAGAACAAGAAGGATTTGACATTGTATAATATAATTTAAAAGTTTAATTTGCAATCGAGTGGCAAATATAATACTATAACTATTAAATTAAAAAACTAACATGATTAGGATTCAATCTCAATACCTTACAAAGCTTATACAATGACCATTAGAGCATCAAGATAAGTTGAATATTGAACAATTCATAATATACATGTACGAATTGAATCTATTTAATACTAAAAACTTGTCCTATTTGACCAGGGTATATAATTATTTTTAATATTTAATACTAATAATTATAATCAATTTGTATAATTGATAAATTCAAAACTAACATATATTGACTTCGTCCCACTTATTTAGACACATTTTTATTTTTGAGTTGTCTCACTTATTTAGACACATTTATTTATTTAGCAAATTTTAAAGCACAAATCATGTTATTCAAAAGTTATTACAACTAAATATTGATATCAGTGCCAAAAGTAAATGAATTTAAATAAGCGGGACATAAGGAGTATAGTTTTTCAAAAAATATTAATTTTAATATAATTAAATAATAACTATTACACGAATTTGTACTAAAATTGAAAATCAATTTTGAATGATAACTTTGTAGTTGACTTCAAATTATTAATTCGTTATTACATAAAATTATGTCAAATATTTATTATTACATAACAAAATTAGAATTTCACATCAAAATCTAACTACAAATAATAATGACTTCAAATATATGTATTATGAATTTTTATCAATATACACATATGTTTAAATAGTTATATAATATTATCTTATTTGTTAATTTTAATGTGTTGTTATAAATTAATAAAAAGTGACCCTTTATAAAATAAGAAATAATTTGAATTAGGTAAATAAATCGAAGTTATTGTTTCAAATCGTTGATCACAATTCTCAAATTTTGAAACTGTAACCGAATTGTCCTCAACATAGTCACAATTGAAAATATGACTATCGATAACGGTTCTAAAACCACCGAATAAAATTAGATTATAATATTTTTGATTTCTTTAAGTATCTTTATACATAAATTATTTATAAATAAATAATCCCGTGCATAGCACGGTTGCAATAGCTAGTTTTCAATTAAAAAGAGTATATTATTAAGTAGGGCAATAAGGATATAGTAGGGCGTATTAATTGGGACAGTAAAGATTTGATGACACAACATTAAGTTGGAAGTTAATTTGCACTACAATGACAGACATTGTGAAGTTGTTGGTGAAAGTTGTGTAAGACGTTTGCGACGTTGTCAATTGAAAATAGTATACTATTAAGTAGGGCATATCTTTACTTGTTATATTATTAATTGGGACAATAAGGATTTGATACCACACAACATTAAGTTAAAAGTTAATTTGCACTACAATGACAGACATTTGTGAAGTTGTGTATTTGCATTATTAATTTGGACAATAATGATATGGGAGCATGTGACATTATATATATACAAAATTAATTAGGACAATAAGAATTTGGTAGCGCTTAATGTTGTTTGGAAAATTATTTTGTGTTTTGGTTCAATTCCGAAAGTCACCCTTGAAAGATGTTAGAAGTTCAGAATCCAAAGTCTTCCCTTAGTCTTATTTTAAATAAACTCATATGTTTGAGAGTTTACATTTACTGATTCACAAGACTAGATGACTTTAAAACTATAGCCTAAAAAACACATCTATACTTAAGGACTTCAAATGTGACTACATTGAAAGTTACTTGAGATTTCATAATTGAAAAGTTTCACTGAAAGTCAAGTTTGTCACAAGTGATTGATTACTTCCTAAATCACGAAGGTCAATATAAGGCTCGAATTAATGATGTTAAGTTCAAATCTTAACGTTAAAATCAAGTACGCGTTGACAGTCCTATTTTGAAAAAGATTTCGAAGTTGCATACATGCTTCAATTTGCTTGCATCATTTTAGGAAACAAAGACAATAACTTCAACGGAAAATAATTAAATGTTCGATGAATCGATCATTAAAATGGATACTTAAAAGATCAAGTGATATAAATAGTATTCAACTTTGATAGAGACAAACACTAGAATGAACGAGAATTTGTACGAACTTAAAACGCTCAAACTTTCAAACATTCAAAGCGCATATTCTAATCTCTTAAAAGTCATCTTATAAATAAATGATATGATACTCTATATACTTTAGTATTTCTTAGAAAGTTAAAAATAAAGTGCTAGACTTATAAATTATTCATCTTCTATATAGTAGATCTAGTGATCAAACTTAATTTAACCATTAATCCATAAAGATTGAACAACTCACAAAACACATATCCAATTTAATTGAAAATTCTTAATTTACATTAAACTCATGGACACATGAGGATTTTTCTTCAAACCACACTAACCAAAAACAATACGATCCCATTTGAATTTGTCATTTATTCTTATAAATCAGAAAAATAAAAATTGAAACTTTTCAAATTTGATTTTTCAAAATTATAGTAATCTTTTTAAATATGAAAGATAAATAATTTTTAAATATATAATTTTTAAAATTTAGTGTCAATTTTTAATTAATTTTATAAATATTAACACTTTGATATTAATTCTGAATTTGTACACAAGTTCAATTTTTCTTCAATAGAACTTGACATGACACGATTTATCCTAGGTAAATAACTTTACATTGTTTTTCAAAATTGAATTTTAATACGAGTACAAATCGATATATATGCCATACATAATCATGCAGTGAAAATTAATAAATTTTTATAAAAAAATTATTTCATTTATTTGTGTGTGATGTTACATAAATAATAAATTCTCATTTAAAAAATATAAAATGCCAGTAAGTATTATTAGCAAACTAAGGCCCAGCTGTCTGCAATCATGGCAATGTTAGTGTTATATTAAGACTTCATTTTTCAAAGTAATTCTCCCAAAAGCTAAATACTGTTTATGTTTTCCAAAGCACAACTTTCAAAAGATTAATCTTTTTCTTCTTCTTCTTCTTCTTCTTCTTCATTTTCTCTAATTCCGAGGACTAAATTTGCAGAGGATTCAGTTCTTCACAGCAATGCCGAAGCAAAGGTGGCGCAAGTCGTTCAATTCCTTCATCGATCCCAGGAAAGACGAGCAGCTCAGAGGAATCAAAACAGGTGTGCAGAAGTAGCTAACTTTTACTTGTTTTTGCCTTTATATTAGATACAGTACATTGGATCTTCCATGCCTATGATATCGTTTTTGTTTTTTGGAACTGCAGAAATGGATGGGAAAGTGCAGAAAATCTTTGATTTTCTAAAAGCGAAGGACGGCGATGTTAGCAAAGAGGCGATGGTGGATTTGGTTGAGGATTTCCGCAAGGAGTACGAGTCGCTTTACGCTCGTTACGATCATCTTACTGGAGAACTGAGGAGTAAGTTTGGTGGAAAGAGCGGGAGAGGCAGTGCCTCGTCGAGCTCGGATTCGTCGGATTCCGATCATTCCCCGACGAAATCGGAGAGCAGAAACGACGAAGTTGAAACCGGTCTAGTGGAGAAGTCGTCCGTCTCCGAGCGGGAAGAGTTGATAAGGAAACTGGCGGCCGCCGTGGAGGAGAAGGAAGCATTGCGTGAGGAATATCTGAGTGTTATGAAGAGTAAAAACGACGACGTTTCCTTGCTGCGGGAGGAGAATGCGCAGCTGCAGTTGAGGAATTCTGAGATGGAGAGAGAAGGGGAATTGTCTGCACGGGTTATGGCATTGACTGAAGATGTACATCATCTTCGAGAGAAATTAGGTTATATGAGCGATGAGAAAAGTGAGGCAGATAGGGTTGTTCAGAAACATCGTGGAGAATTATCAGAGATCTTGGTTCAGATTGAGAATTTGAAAGAGGAACTTTCGCGGGCTGAGAATCAGAAGAGCGACTTATATGACAAGATTGCAGAGCAGGAGAGGGAGATGAAAGAGCAGAGAGATGAACTCATGAAATTGAGTGAAGATCACAAGCAACAGGAACTCCAGCTTAAGGACTGCCGCGAGAATCTCGTGTTGTCGGAGAAGAAGATAGAGGAGATCTCTGATCAGTTCCGCGAAAGCATGACTTCAAAAAATCAAGACATATATCAGCTTGAAGAAATCATAGAAGACCTAAAGTCTGAGTTGGAGATCAAAGAGGATGAAATGAGCACATTGGAGGAGAACATGAGAGCTACAGAGGTTAAGCAACGCTTGTCGGGTCAGAAGCTCCGTATCACGGAGCAGGTATTAAGTGAAAAGGAAGAGACCTACAAGAAAACAATTCAGAAGTTGCTGGAAGAAGAGAATTTGCTCGAAGAGAAGAATGACGAGTTGAGCGAGATAGTCCTTATATATAAGGAAGCTGAAGTGAAAATTATTAGAGAACTAGCTGTGAAGATGAATGAAACTATCGATGGGATGCATGCATTTAATGTGAAGTTTGAGGAGGACTACGGCCACTTAGAGTCTCGGGTTTATGAACTCAACAATGAGCTTCAGGTTGTATTGAACTGGATTATTGGGAACAATGCAGAGAAGGATGAGATGAAGAAGGAAATTATGAGTTTGGTTCAGCAATTGAAAGATGAGAAGATTCAAGCGTTGGCATTGAGAGAGAAGGTTGAGGAGTTGGAGAAGATATTGCAGAAGGAGGAGGACGAAAGGAAGAGCCTAACTAAGAAGGCGAACGAGCTGATGACAATGGTAGAAGAGAGGGATGAGAAGGTGGGAGAATTGGAGAAGCAGATAAAGGAGAAAGAAAGTGGTATATTGAGCTTGAGCGAGGAGAAGAGAGAGGCCATAAGACAGCTGTGCATTTCGATCGATTTTCACCGTGCTCGCTACGATGATCTCAAAGGTATGATCTTGAAGAGGGGTGGAACAAGGGAGATTGCTGCTTGATGATCATAGTAGATTTGGTGTGTACTATGATGTTTTTTTTGTTGTTCTTGCATCTATTTTTGGCTATGAAGTTTTGGTGAATGGTGGATGTCTGTTTTGTGTGGAAATTGGATTGTTTAGGGCATTGCTTGGATGATGTTTAGGAAAACATTCTGGTACTTTTAGTTTAGTTTGGTAAGTGCTTAGTGTTCCATTAAGGAATTGTTGGATTTTATAAGTGTTAGTGAACATTTTTCTGCAGCAAATGCAATAGGAATGGTTGAGGTTTTTCATTTGATGTTTTTTTTTTTGGATTAGTAACTTATTCAGTTTCTTGTTTCTTTTATTACTCTGAGGCTTATCATATCATTTTCAACCTTCAGGTGCAACAATTTCATATGAAATAGTACTAATATTTTGTTTGCTTATAAAAGAATTAAATTTATTAAATAATTATATAATCAGTGACACAAAAATAGTTCCCCTTTAATTTTCACACATTAAGAAAATGCATTGGTCTTTCTTTGGAAAATATGTATACGCAATTATACAATCTTATCTTTAATTATCAATAACTTTTTTAGAGTCCTTAATTATTATTTTATATTAGCATTTTCATTAACATTAATTGAGTTCAGTCGCTATCACTTCGATCAAGATAAATTTATATATCTGCACTTTTCACTAGGTTTCACTAGTGGCAAGCACAGAGTAGATCCCACATAGAGTTAGTGGATTCCTTTCTCAATGTTACAATTTGAGATTTTGAGTCAGATCTTGTCCTGGACAAGAAGTGTAATCAAGCAGAAAGTAAAGTATTGTAAAAATAAATAAATGAAAAGAAAACACTAAAAGAGTTAAATAAGAAAGTAACTTGACTTGGGTTAAAATCCTTGAGTCTTGACTTATGCCTTGATTATTGGTGCAAAGTTGTTCGTTGTACTGTCATGTCATTGGTTAAAAGAGAGCGTAAGAATGGGGTTTTACTCCTACCACCCAAACGCATTACTCAGGCAACCCCTTTTTTTTATCCCCATGTAGCCATCGAAGCCTCGCCCAACATACATTTTCAGCCGGTTACTCATCTCCTTTTTCTCCTTGCCCAATATTACTCTTGGACAAAGCTTACTCCAGCATACCCAAATAGGCATTCGCGGGAAACACAACAACATGAGCACACCATCTCAGACGTCCGTCCCATGGCGTCCCCACCTACATCACCGCATTGATCCCTCTAGCTGGCAAGCAGGGAGTCGCTAACACTTGGAGTTTTCAGCTCACAATTGTAACTTGATCTTGCCCAATACTGCTACTGGCCAAACAACACCGAAGACTTGATCAAGTTGTATAAGATTCAGATCCAATACTTTAGGAACACACAAATACAACTATGTGCACAGTTAGACCTTTTAAGACGTTATAAGTTTGACTCAATTCATCTTTCCCAACCCAAATTTATAAACCTAGCTACTCATACGAAAAGTAAAGAATAATAATGAAATAAAAGAAAGTATACTTATATTGAAATAAAGAAATAAAATTGTTACCAAAAGATCCTCTTGCCAGGACCAACCATTGGCAAGGCCGAAAGCATTAAATAGAAATTAAATAAAGTGTTTGCTCGTAAGACTTGTTTCTTTCTCCCCAACACTCATTAAAACAAAAGCCTAGACTAAAGATAAGAGCAGTCGGACGTCGTCCCTCCTCTCGAATTGTATATGTCTCTGATTCATTGCATGGGTATAAATAGTATTTTCATGGACTAGGGCTTTTGTGGTAGAAGTGGCTAAGGTTGCGGCAAACTTTCCTTCCCGATCAAATCTTCCACGTAGAAGGAAATATTTTCAATCCTCCCCAAATCATTGGTAGAAGGAAAGGGAGATATGCTTCCTTTTCCACGGAAGGAAAGAAATCCGCCGCGCATCCCTGCGTCTTGCCCGTTGTCTTGGCTAATGTGCTCCTCTTGCCCCCAGCGGTTGCAGCATGATCTCGAGCGGTACCTTGCCTTATGAGGCTTCAGATTGCCCAAACTGCTCCGTGCATAATCTTGTCTCTTTCTGGAGATGACTTGGAACCTTGACCTGTATCCTGCCAACCCAGACTTGTATCCTACCAGACACAAAACACGACACAAACAAAGGAAAAATGACTCGATCTAGACCTAAAATAAGACACGAAAAGAACACGAAAAACTGGCTCGTCACACTCACACACTTTAAGCACGATTGTCCTCAAGCGTGTAAATATAACTTGCCCAAAAAGAAAAGGAAAATAAAAGACTCAAACAGTCAGCACACCAACATACATGCATCAAAAACAGTCAAGACAGATAGGAGTTAGAGCATAGATCGACCAATGTTCTCAAGCGGTTAAGATGGCAGTCAAGTGAGCATAGAGATGTTTCCTCACCCGCTCAACACTCTGTGTTTGGGTTAAGTGTTTACGCTCGGCAACTACTTGATCAAGAGAAGGCCCATAGGCTTGTCTGCCTTCTACATGTCTCCACTTAATTAGCATGTTCAATGCATCCATCCTCAGGTTTTCATGGGTTGTAACGTGGCTTTGGCAAAAGGTTGGAAAATTTGGGAACTGAGCTAAGGTCGATATGAAATACAGTCTTGCGCAATTCATTGACTAGAGAGCACACTTAAAATTTTCCCAGGCCCTACCACACTTATTTATGGGGTGTTTTTTTGAAATTTTCTAATTTTTCTACCCATTTCTTTTTTTAGACTCCCCCCCTGTTTATTTATTTTTGGGATTTTTAGTTTTCAAGCTGCCCGGCTGGAAGCCAGGTTAGCCATTCGGGGGGGGAGGGGGGGGGTGGGTTTTTGGGGGTTGTGTCTTGCCCTTTCTCTTTGCTCCATGGATTTTTCTTTCTGCCCTGTGTTCATCCAGACCAGGGTAGGCCTTTATGGAGTTTTTGAATATGTGCGTGAGGCGAAAGAAATATTAAGGCTCAAAATTGGCTAGCAAGAGAGTATGAATGATGGTAGAAAATTTTGGCTCTAGGCTTATGAACAAAAAGTGTCTAAATCCTCTAGAGACTTGACCAAGTCTGTAGGGTCTTGACCAAGAAAACATGCAAGTTCTAGAACCAATCAAGCCAAGCAGTTGTATACACACAGAAAAGTAAATTATGCTAAGCTAGTGTATATAACATTTAAGGTTCAAAAATCTCACAGGGTATACATGCTCACTTGACCATATTTCCGTCATATCAGACTATCATATAACATGCTTGACCTATACATCAAGACTCATATGTCTATCATGCTCAAGATACATATACAATTAGCATGCTGGCAAGACTCAAAACAAACTTTAAACAAGAAAACAAATAAAATACTGACTCTCTCTAACCTAGACAGATGCGGGAACCCTCCCCACTCACACACTTTGCTCAAGGCAAAGTGCTTAGAGTGGGAGAGGCTATTTGGTCAAGACCCTAACTAAAACAAAACAAAAACAGAAAAACAAGGAAAAAAAAAACTAAAACTTAAAAAGAAAAAAGAAAAAAAAATAAAAAAAGGGAGGACTGAGTCAATGGTGAGCTGGGGGATACCTGAAACCTACGTGCTCAAAGTAGGCCAGCTGGGCTTCCTGCATTTGCTTCACTGTCTTGTCGATGCGGATGAGATAGGTTGCCAATTCCTCCATCGGCGGCTCTGGCGAGGGGGATCTTGCTGCTTTCACTGTGCTCTTCATGGGGTAGACAGCAGGCTTTTCGACTGGGTCTTTAACAATGCGAGACTCTTCGTCAGCGTTCTCCTTGATGGTAAACATGCGGGTCATGGTAGCCATGTCGAAGTGGTCCTCTCTCTCCAGGAACCCTTCGTAGTCTGACTTGATTAAGCCAAACTGCTTCCCAATCAATGTAGGCAAGTGGGACAAAGACAGTCTTTACTGGGGCTTGGACAAGATGTTGCAGATGTGGTTTGCTACGAACGAGGAGAAACTGAGCCTTTGTTTCTTCTCCATGACCCAAAGTATAAACAACTCACTCTGGGACACGGTGTTGCTACTGTCCTTCTTGCCAAAGAGGTTGATGGTCAAGATGTGGTGACACACCTTGACCGCTAGGTCCACCAAGGCAGAAGCTTTAGACTCGCTCCCCTTGAAGTTCTTTGTCCTGGAAAGACTCTCCCACATTCGGTTCCACTGCTCCCTGGGTGCATTAGGGACTACCTTGATCGCTGTCTTGAAAACTCCATCACACTGGGGACTCCTCCCATCTCTACTTCCACCTTGACGCTCCCGAAAAACTCCCTGACCAATTCACCATATGTGGTGGTTTCCCAATCAAGGAACTTTTCCCAGCCTATCGCTCTGAACCGTTCTCGAACTTGCTCCTCCACGCTTAGTTGATTAAAAACCCCGAAATCTATGGTCTTGGGGACCACGATTTCTCTTCCGCCCATCTCTTTTGTCTTGGCCTCGGCAATTATGGCCTCGTCTTCCTCACATGCGTTACATTCTCTTTCTTCACGACTGTCTTGAAACAACGCTTCTTTGGGGTTTTCTCATTGTATGATACCTCCTATGCCTCCCCCTCAGTAGCTTTTCTCGAGCTTCCCTTCTTGCTTGCCTCCTTTGGTTGGTCAACCTCCATCTCTTCCGCTTTCTCTTGCTCTGCTGCTTCCTCCTCCTCTTCGTCTTCTTCCTCTTCTTCTGCTTCCTCAGTCTCTTTTGGTGGTGGGTGTTCTTTCTCCATCTCTACAGTGGGTGTTTGGGTGGTTTCTGTGGCTGGTATCTCGGGTATTGCCATGGTGGCGGCTTCGATCGTGGTGTTCTCCGGTGGAGGCTGGGTTTCAGTGGTCGTGGATGAGTGTTGGCTGCTGGCTTCTCCCTTCTTCTTGGCTACTACTCTCTTGCGCACCATGGTGTTAAAGGTTAAGTGGTTGGTTTGAGGTGGTGGTTATGAAGAAAGTGGGGAAGTGGTGTAGAGAAGTTGAAGATGGTGGTGAGAGTGGTGGTTTACAAACTGGAGAGAGTTGTGGGTGTTGAAGGTGAGAGGAGAGTGAGTATGAATGATGATAATGGGTGAGGTTAAGGAAAAATATTGTTGGAAGTTGTAGAGGTGAAGGTGTGGGGGGTGGTTGTAACGGCTGAAAGGGTGGAAGAGTGGGTATAGGTGGTTATAGGGGTAAACATGCAAGCGCATGAGCTTAATTGCCCTGACTGTCGCGCTGATATAGGGGTGACAATTATTTTTCAGCGTTACAGTTCCCGCGGCGCTTCGCCCTCTTGCTTCTCGACGCTTCTTTGCACAAGAAAAAAACTAGGGTTTCCTTGGGTGGGAAAATTTATTTTTCGAAGTTGGTCAAGAGGAATCTCAATGTCAGGAGCCTTATTTTCCCTCCACTCACACACTTTGCTTAAGGCAAAGTGCTAGAATGGGCTAATTGTGCTCCGAGGCTAAGATGCAAAAATAAAACACACCAAAAATAAAACGAAATAAAAACCAAAAATAAGAAAAACGAAAAACAATAAAAATACCATGTTGCCTCCTGGCCAGCCCCTTGATTTAACGTCTTTGGCATCGACGTAGTGCTGCTTCTTAATCAAACTTCTTTAGTGGGACCTTCTGGGGCAAGGTCCGTGACTTCTTTTTCAGGGCGATATCCATAATAGTCCTTGAGCCTATTTCCACTAACTTTGAAAATTATCTTGGTCTTTAGATCCTGAATGTCTGCGGAGCCATTAGGATAATGCTCCCAGACCATGTATGGTCCTCTCCACTTGGTAGATAGCTTGCCAGAAGCAAATCTGAGACGATTCTCATATAGAAGTACCAGTTCGCCTTTATTGAATCTTCTTCCTCGAGCTATGTGGTCATGCCACTTCTTCAGCTTTTTCTTGTACAAGACAACATTATCATAAGACTCAAGTCGGATCTCCTCTAACTCTTGCAAACATAACTTTCTTCCTTCAACAGCTTCGTCCCAGTCTTGATTGATCTTGCTCACTGCCCAAAACGCCTTGTGCTCCATCACGACAGGTAAATGACACAACTTTCCATATACCATACGGTATGGAGACATTCCAAAATTAGTCTTGTAGGCTGTCCTGTATGCCCAAAGTGCATCGTCGAGGTGGTCACAGTCCTTTCTTGTCTCGCCAACTTCCTTCCTCAGAATGTTCTTCACAATGCGGTTGGAGACTTCAGCTTGTCCATTAGCTTGGGGATGGTATGCAGTAGACATACGATGGATAACTCCATAGTTCTTAAGCAAGCTAGTGATGGTGGAGTTGTAGAAGTGTGAACCTCTGCTGCTGACTATCGCCTTGGGCATGCCGTATCTGGTGAAGATGTTTGTCTTGACAAACCTTGCTACTGTCCTTGCATCTGCATTTGGTGTTGCAATTGCTTCTATCCACTTAGAAACATAATCCACTGCCAGCAAGATGTACTGATTACCTTTATACTTGGGCAGGGGGGCCATGAAATCCATGCCTCATATATCAAAAAATTATGCTAGCAAGACTGGTACCAAGGGCATCTCGTCCTTCTTGGAAATGTTTCCTTTTCTTTGGCATTGGTTGCATGTCCTGCACTTTTCAAAACAATCCTTGAAGATTGTGGGCCAGTAGAACCCACTATCCAGGATCTTCTTTAACGTACGCCTTGGTCCAAAGTGTCCTCAACATTCCCTCTCGTGGCAATGCTCAAGAATACTTCATTTCTCTTACTCGGGTATACACCTTCGGAGGATTAAGTCGGCACCCTTCTTCCATAAATATGGGTCATCTGAAATGAATGACTCGCTCAGCTTCTTGATCTTTCCCTTTTGGTACTGGTCAAGCTCCATCGAAAAAGTTTTCGTGATGATGTAGTTGACTATGTCAGCATACCATGGCTGGGCGATGTCTATTCCGTATAGCTCCTCGTCGGGAAATCTTTCATTGAGGGGTGCTTCTTCATCTTCCCTCAAGATCCTGCTCAAGTGGTCAGCCACATGGTTTTGGGCTCCACTTTTGTCCTTCACTTCAATGTCGAACTTCTGGAGTAGCAAGATCCATCTTATCAGGCATGGCTTGCTATCCTTCTTGGCCATGAGATACTTCAGCGTTACGTGATCCGTGTAGACCATTGTCTTGCTCCCGAAGAGATATGAGCGAAACTTCTCAAAAGAAAATACCACGGCAATGAACTCTTTCTCCATGGTGGTGTAGTTGATCTGGGCTCCGGTGAGTGTCTTCGAAGCATAGTAAATAAAATAACTTTTCTTACCAATCTTCTGGCCCAGCACTGCTCCTATGGCATAGCCGCTTGTGTCGCACATTAGCTCAAAGGGCATCTCTCATTCGGGTGGTCTGATTACTGGTGCCGAGATCAAGTGATTCTTCAAGATTTCGAATGCCTTCTTGCACTCCTCATCGAAATCCCATGGCACATCATTCTGGAGCATTGATTAGGTGTGATTGATAAGTGTTTGGTTTGCTTGATTTGCCCCGAGATAGATTATTCGGCCCACATATAATCAATGAATTCCTTGATTATTAATCAACCCAAACTTGACTTGATTAGGCTTGATTATTAATCAAGCATCATTTCAAAATGCAAATTTACATAATTATTCTCATCAATTTGGTTATTTACAAAAATACAAGTAAACACACACCCAACATATCTCTATAAAAGGCAATTTAGGTATTTTGCTATATTTTAATTATAATCACATAATTTATCAAACATTATAATCAATCAAACAAAATACATGATTATATAATCTAAATAATCTCATCGATCATCCCTTGTCATATTAATCTAATCTATCTCGTCCACCAAACCAAACATCCCCTGTAAGTTCATAATTTAAATTATATAATAATCTCAAATAAACAATTAAAATTTTAAAAGTCTTTTATTCATTATTTATCAAAAATACAAAATATAAATATTACAGTGATAATTTAAATTAAATAACAATTACAAAAAATAGTGTTTTAACCTTTACTATCGAGCGGACTTTTTAGCCCAAAAATCCTGAGCTTTTTAGCCCAAAGCCTATCAAACCTGAAGTAATTTTAAGACGAGTTTTTTAGGCCCGTTATTTTTCGGACCTTCTTCTTTCAAGTCCAAACTCCGAACATTTGGGCGGACCAGCTATACCATAAGCGACTTTTAAAATAAAAGGTCTAAACCCCTCATTTATGTATGTTTTTTAATTATATTTCTTGAAGAAATTGTAACATTAAAAAATTGTGTCTAAATAGCGCAGTAGTGTGAAAATTACAATTATGATCTTCTATTATAATGTGATATTTAATTAAATTGATAAAATTATGTAAAATAATTGATGATTTTAGATGTACGGTAAAAAAAATTCTCAATTTACCTTAAATTTTGAATGCAAACATCTGTTATGTGAAATAAAATTCTCAGTTATTAACTTTTATTTTTCCCGTATTTCATATTCACTATAAAATCATAATATATTTTTATTCCATTTCTACTTTTATATAATTTGATAATTTTATGCTTAATGTCAAAGATTAATTCTATATAAAGAGGGTATATAATTATTTTTAATATTTAATTTTATTTTCAAATAATTTTTACGGTTGATAGGTTGATAATTTAAACTGAAGGTATACAATTTTTAAGATTTTAATTTTAAAAATAGATGCTAATCATGATTTATTATATCACAATTTTTAAATTTTAATTAAATAATAATTAAAATAATAAGAAAAACTATCAGAGAGCACGAAACACAAAAATAGGACACTGAATTTATTTCGATACTATACATTTAAACATATAATTAAAATAATTGTACTTATTAGGAAATTAATTAGCAAGAGCCCTTAATTTCATTTTAATAGTGTGTATACTAATATTAACAAGAATGGCATTAGTTTTTAGTAAGTGACAATATATATTTAGTCAGCATCATCAAGAAGGTCTATCTGGAAATTTGATGTCTCTCCATACCTTCCGTAAGCTGTCTTTGACCCTTTTCTTTATAAACTGTTATATATACATACAAATGCAAGAGGGGCTTCATATGATTAAAACTAAATTAAAATCAGTTGAGTTTTTTTTTATATATATGTGTGTGTTTTGCAGTAGGTGTTGATGGTGATGGAGATCAAGAAAGAAGAAGCTATAATTAGGTTGATAAGAGAAAGAGCTGCGGCAGCAGTTGGTGATATGTGGAACTGTGGGAGTCCACTCTATGATGCTTATGAACTCATTTCACTTGCATGTCTCTTTGAAAAGCACCTCAACTGTCAATCTCAATTTCAAAGAGAAGAATTCAAAAGCAAGAAGAAGGATGAGAAGAAGAAGCAGCAGCAGCAGCTCAAAGGAAACAAGACTAGGTTCTCTACTATCTGCACTTGCATTTGTTCCATCAAGAAATGATGTAGTAACATCTTTTTAAAGAATGTTTTATGATTATTATTTATTGTTGTTGTTGTTTTGATGTTTTGGAGGATGGAAATCTATTGAGAAGGTGCCATTGATTATGTTTCTTGACATTTACAAAGAAGGTGCAATTTTCATTTTGCAACCCATTTTTCTTATGCTACATGTTTTTCCAAAGTCAAAACCTTGGCTAGCTTCCTCCTCGTTTTTCTGGTAGGTACACTACTTATTAATTGAAGTTTTGAACAAAAACATATCATTCATTTTTAGATTTGGCTTTGTTTGTGTGCATGAAAATACAAATATATGTGGTGCTTGAATAGACAGTGAAAGATTAAGAGGAAATAGAAAAATTTGTATGGAGAAGTCCTCAACCAGTCAACCCTATGATCCTTAGATTTGGAAGATATGATGGGGGCATATTTTATATTTTATAAATATTAAATTTACAATTCTCCACTTAAAATACATTATGGAAACAATGTTTATGACACACACACAAATATTGTGGACGAAATGAGTAATGATGATAAAATATTTAAGAATATACTATAATAGTATAAAATTTAAGTCGATTTTATGTTAAGCCGCGCATGTCAAAACACGTGTTCTATCCAATTTGAAATTGGTGAAATAGTTTCACATCTAAACCCAAAACTATAATCGACACGTTTGGACTCAGACTGAATCCTAATTTGGTAAATACTTATGTCTTGATCCATAACGACCTAGAAATCAAGTGATAAAATTAATTTGTTACACAATTTTCACACCAAATTTGAGGAAAAAAAAATATATTGAAACATGAAAGTTTTATATTTGTATTTATTATATAATGAAAAAGAGAATTTCAAAAATTCTATAACTATAATATTTTATCATATAAATTTATTAATTATAAAAATAATAGGGAATGCTTTTTTTTATAGACATCCTTCAAGGAAATAAGAATTCAGAAATTTATTCTACTTATAATAGGGCTAAAAAAGTCATTTTCATATACAGAGGAACATCCCTACTCCAAACAATCTAGGAAAGGTTGATATTCCATGTACGGAAAAACCGGTAGATAGAAAATATTTTGATTATAAAATTTTCAATTTTTATCTTAGAGAAAAAGTCAATATTGGGGTCTTGCTCCGAACTGATACCAATAAAAATAAAATTGCTCAAATTCGTACAAACAACTCTCAAATAATTTTTAAAAATCCAAAAAAAAAAAAAAAATCTTATGTCAATTCACCAAATTCTCGTTCTCGTAAAGATTTTTTTGATTGGATGAGAATGAATGACAAAATGATAAATTCCTACAAACAACTCTCAAATAAGAATCTGGAATTTTGGCACTTCCCAAAACTGGTGTTACTTTATAAAGTCTATAAAATAAAAAATTGATTTATACCAAGCAAATTATTTCTTTTCAATTTAAATTTAAATAGTAGTAAAAATAAATAGATTAATAAAAAGAAAATGATAAATTTGTTTTTGATAAAAATCATCAAAATCAAGAAGTAAAATAACCCATAATCCAAGGAGATCGCAAATCCGTTCTCTCACAATAAAAACATATTGAAGAAAATTATGCTAGCTCCGACATGAAAATGAGAGAAATAAAAAACAAAAATTTCTTTTTTTTTTGGTTTGATGCAAAGAGACAGAGGATTTTTTTTTTCATTATCATTCTATTTCAAAATAAAAGGGATTCCATTATATTCATATCTATAGTGAAGTCTTATATTCGAATTTCCACAAAAGAGAATTCCTAATCACACTTCCTATTAATAGTGATTTAATTTCTATGTTTAGTTTGATAGGAAATAACATATTTAAATAAAAATAAAGATGACTATTCATTTTTATACAAATAGGGGGCAATATAACTCTATGGTATGATGGTGGTTTAATTCGACGGTATTTAAGAGTTAGAACGCGGGTATTAGAGGATAAAGAAATTAATGGACAATCTTAGTCATTTTGAAAATCCTAGTGAAAGTGGAAATCTGAATCCAAAAGGTATGGCTAAAAATATTCATAGTTGGAGGGGTCGTGACAATTCTAGTTACAGTGATGTTGGTCGTTTACTTGACATTAAAGACATTCAAAATTTCATCTCCGATGATACTTTTTTGGTTAGGGATAGAAACGTTGACAATTATTCTACATATTTTGATATAGAAAATCATATTTTTGAAATTGACAACGATCATTCTTTTCTGTGTGAACTAGAAAGTTCTTTTTATAGTTATATGAATAATCACTACAAAAAAAAGCTCCACTGGCGACGGAAAAATCCGTCTTTAGCATAGGAAATCCGTCGTCCCGGGAGGCTAGCGATGGACTAACGACGGAATTTTTCTGTCTGTATTTCGTTCGTCGTTAGCCCATCGGACGACGGAAAAGACAGTCTGTCGTTAGCTAACAACGGACTAACGACGGATTTTATCCATAGTTAGGGACGACGGACTGTAATTCCGTCGTCAAATTCTCCCGGCGGCCGTTGACGGTGCCGGAAAACTAACGACGGATATAATCTGTCGTTAGTGGCGACGTGCAGTCCGTTGTTAGGATCGTTGACCGTTGACCTAACGACAGACTGCAGTCCGTCGTTAGCTTTTTTTAAAAAAAAAAAATTAATATAAGAACTGAGTTACCAAAATGCGTGAAAAATGGAAAACTAGGAAAGTGCTACCCTGAACAAAAATTATTTAGATATGGGTTGCACATTTATTATCCAAATACTGAAGGCTTTACCAAACACTTCTGCAGCTTCTAGAACCATGGACATGTAGAAGCTTACATGCTAACTACAGATGAAATGATTCACCAATCCTGATATACTTATATATTTGGTAGGACCTGAATGAATATCTAATACCAATATACTTTAAGACATTCTATTGGTGCATAAATTAAATCTGACCACCTTGCAAGCTTTTTGTAGCGCAGAATGAGTTTGATCGGAACTATACACCACAAGCCTCCCAGTGGCATCTTTCCCAACCCTTCTCAGTACTTGGTCTCGAGCAGCCAAAAGCACAACAAGTACTGCTTCACTTGCGGTTCCTTGTATTACTCCACCACCTTGTCCTGAAACACAAATACCCAGTCATAAATGCAGTAAATCAATCATGGCGAACATTACATAACTTGCAGAGACATATTTTTCTGTCAGAGAATTCTACTCTTGCTACTCACCAGTCATTACATAACAAGATGTTCTATTTTACATTTCCCTTAATGATTACTCGAGTCTACAATCCTATTCTTTACACCATCCTAAACTAGAAGTAGATTTTAAATGCAGTAAATCAATCGTGGCGAACATAACTTGCAGAGACATATTTTCTCAGAGAATTCTGCTCTTGCTATTCATCACATTACATAACAAGATGTTGTATTTTACATTTCCCTTTCTAGTTACTCGAGACTACAATCCTATTTTTTACACCATCCTAAACTAGAAAAGTATAAGCAAGTAAATTTATTTATTTAGATTTTCAAGTGCCATCAATCCTGCATCAAAATATTAGAAAAAATGTAATGGACATGAAGTTGAAGCTTCAGATCAAACTGCTTCCCATACCTATTGAAAGGAACTGATCAGGTAGCTTAAGTGCCTTAGCAAGCCAGTCCATAACTATCATTTCAAGCTCTGTTGCAGCAGGAGAAGTTATCCAACTAAATCCCACCATGTTTATGCCAGCACTAAGCATTTCGCCTAGAAAGCCAGCAATACTGCTATTGCTAGGAAAATATGCAAAGAATTCAGGGCTCTGCCAATGTGTTACTCCTGGTAATATTTTTGACTGAACATCTGCAAAGATAAACGTATTGGTAAATTATAATAATTTAGTGAGTATGAGATAACACCAAAAATCTCATATAACACCTACTGCACTAGCTATATTTTCAAATTTTAATGATACATTAGCAAGAAGGAAAAATATATCTCAAACAGTCACCATCCAAAACATCTTGCAATGATTCCGGGCGGAGAGGTGCAGAATCCGGCACAAGCTCCCTCAGATAACCAAGCTGCACAAAGGAAATAAACAAAGTTTATCATCCTATGCTAAAGAACAAGCAAGTGATCCAATCAGCATTAACTCAAACCCAATTAATTTATCTTTCTCTACTACGAGTCATTTTGCCATAGTTCATTGGTGCAATATACGTACAAAAGGCAGCATAATACAATCATGGTGCATAAGCCTTGAGTAGCTTCAACGTGCAAATGACAAAATGCATAATCATACCGATATCAAAGCAAATACTAGAAACGATAAATAAAACGACAAAAGCATAATGGAGAACACCATACATCCTTCAAATTGGAGAGATCACACTAAAGAACAACTATCACACAACTAACAACAATTAACAACAATTAAACGGATCAAAATTGAGAAATCAAGATAGATAAAGATAGGGAAAGGGAAAAGGGCAAAATGTACATACCTTGGTGGAAGGAGGTTCGAAATCGCCGGGGAGGAGCAAATCGCCGGAGAAAATAATTCAAAGTGGTGCGTGGGTGTTCTGTTTCGCGAAAGGGTGTTCTGCCCGATTAATAGGGCGGGACGACGGACTGGGCGACGGACCAGTCCGTCGTCCGCTATAAAATTAATTAAAAATAAATAAATTGTTAACGACGGATCTCACGACGGAAAACTCGGACGACGGACCAGTCCGTCGTCCACATTGGCGCCATCTTACGTGCCAAAAAATTGGTCGCCAGTCCGTCGTTAGATGTATTTGTTAAAGTCCGTCGTCAGTCCGTCGCCAGAGGACGACGGAACACGATTCCGTCGTCAATTCCGTCGTCAGTTTAAGTTTTTTTTGTAGTGAATGGACTTTCAAATGAAGATTTTTATATAATCGTTACATGTATGATACTCAATCCGGTTGGAATAATCACATTACTAGTTGCATTGAAAGTTATCTTCAGTCTCAAATCGATATTGATACGTCCATTTGTACGTGAGAGTAGTGAAAATTACATCTTTAGGTAGTGAAGGTGGGCGGTGCAGTATACGAACCGGCGCTAAGAATAACAATTTAACTCTAAGAGAAAGGTCTAGTGATCTTGATGCAACTCAAAAATACATGCATTTGTGGATTAATATATAAATTATGTATCTAAGACATGAATTTAAAAAAAAATAAAAACTAACAAAATTGATCGGTCGATCTATGACCGAAACCTTATCAAACATGTCGGATCGATACCAGTCATGACTGAGCCTCAACGAGTCCGATTCTAGAATAATTGAAATCACAATAATAAACTCTGCTTGAAATTCTCATTTTAACTCCTACCCATTAACACGCATAAACTGTGCTTGAACTTCCCTCAATTAATATAGAAAACATTCCTTGATTTGAGTTATATTATGTTGCAATCTAGATGATTAATGATTATGTGAATTTTGTCCGGATTGACTCTTTGCATAGAAAAACGTGGGCAATATACTAATACTAACTTTTTTAGAAAATAAGGAAAATTAATATTTTCATTTTTCCCCCAAAAATAAGAATTAATGTAAAAGATAAAAAATAATACTCCATCCTCCATCAAAATAGTTTACATTTTGTCATTTTTGGATGTCAACGAATTTACATTTGAAACTTTATTTTTATAACAAGTGGATCCACCACACCCACTACATACAACTCAATTTAAAACAATACTTTAAGTGAGACCCAAACTCCACTAACTACTCACAACCAATTTAAAACAATATATGAAGTGAGACCCTAACTCCACTCACTACACATTCCCATAAAAGTCAAAACACAATATTAAAACTCGTGCCGGGTCAAAACATAAACCATTTTCATGGACGGAGTAAGTAAAATCTACAAATTTTAAAAAGTTAATTTTTATTCTTTTTAAACTTCAAAAATAAAATTAAGTAAACTTTAACGAATAAAATATATTACCCGGAAACTTAATTCCACGCCTAAAACTAAATAACAAAGTCCTTCCATAAAACATATGAATAATTTATGTGTTCGTTTTGATATAAGTGTAATAAATTTGATTCAGATTTAATATCATAATCCCTCCATTTTTCAATAAGTTTTCTATTTTGATTTGGATTTTGTTTTTCAATATGCCTCTTATTTCAAAATTCTAGACAAAAACATACCCTTTTCGTTCCTTAAAAAGATGCACATTTTGCCATTCTTCGTCCGTTCCTTAAAAACATGCACCTTCTATTTTTGGCTATTTACTACACTTTTTTGTGGGCCTCAATCTCCACTATTACTATTCAAATCAACTATATTTTATATTTAATAACATCTTTTTGTGAGTCTCAATCTCCACTACCATTCAAATTAATTATATTTTAACAATTAATAATACTTTTACCACTCAAGTCAACTACATTTTATTAAAATTCGCGTCGGGTCAAATGGTGCATGATTTTAAGGAACAGAGGGAGTAGTATTTTTCTCATTTTACCCTTATTTAATATTATTACAATATTAAAATAAAGTGTATGAATGCATTTATAAAAGTGTGAACAAAATAAATTGATGAGGTTATACATGTAAATGAAATACTTTATTGGTATGTGTAAAAAATGAAATAGGACATTTATTTAAAAATGGAGGGAGTAAACGATTATAAATAAGCCCAATTATTAATAAGGGATAATTATCTATAAATACACAAAATAACCAACATTTATGCTATTCTACATGAATTTTAAAATCTAACCCACAATACATGAACTACAATTTTTCGCAATTGATTACATCGACATATATTTTAGTTAAATTCATGCATACATAGACTCAATTACACACGTTGAGTAGGTACAGAGGAAGATGTTATTGATTTTGACTAATTTAGTTATATCAACCTCACCCCACGGGTGTAATCGGGTACACGTATGCATGAGTTTGACTAAAATATAACTCAATATATTCAATTGCGTAAAAATGATAGTTTGTATATTGTGAGTCAAATTTTAAAGTTCATATGCAATATTAGAAGTGTTGGTTAATTTATGTATCTACCGACAACTAGCTATTGCACCCGTGCTATGCACGGGATTATTTATTTATAAATAATTTATGCATAAAGATACTTAAAGAAATCAAAAACATTGTAATTCGATTTTATTCGGCGGTTTTAGGACTGTAATCGATAGTCATATTCTCAATTGTGACTATGTTGAGAATAATTCGGTTATAGTTTCAAAATTTGAGAACCTTGATCAACGATTTGAAATAATAACTTTGATTTATTTTACCGAATTCAAATTATTTCTTATTTTATAAAGGATCACTTTTTATTAATTTATAACAACACATTAAAATTAACAAATAAGATAATATTATATAACTATTTAAACATATGTGTATATTGATAAAAATTCATAATACATATATTTGAAGTCATTATTATTTGTAGTTAGATTTTGTTGTGAAATTCTAATTTTGTTATATAATAATAAATATTTGACATAATTTTATGTAACAACGAATTAATAATTTGAAGTCAACTACAAAGTTATCATTCAAAATTGATTTTCAATTTTAGTACAAATTCTTGTAATAGTTATTGTTTAAAAATTTATTTTAATATATTAAATTATATTAATCTTAAATATATTTTTGATCAAATTAGTTATCACAACATATACAACATTGTTATATATTTTTCATACATCACAACTATATTAATTAATTTTAATAATATATGTATTTTAATTTTATATGATATATGAATTAGTAAAATCAATTATTTTTTTCATAATTAATATTTATGTAAAAATTATATAATAACAAAATATTAAATATCTAAATGAGAAAAGAAAATAAAAACAAAAAATGTAAATATAAATATAAGTGATCCATATAGAAACATTTTATAAACCAAATTATATGTATGAGAATATATATATATATATATATATATATATATATAATTATTTTCAATTTATTAACTTATTATAACTTTTATATATTAAATTTATTTTATTTTATATCAAATTAATTCTCTTTTTAAGATCTTTAAAATTAGATGTATATTATAAATATTTTTGTAAAGTGAACAAAATAATTTTAGTTATTTTTTAAATTTTAAAAATTATATAATTTAATATATTTAATATTTATATTTTTTTTTCCAATAACGTTAAAATTATCTACAATTAAAGTTAGTAAATTAATAAAGTTGAAATTATTTAATTCAATATGTTTAATACTTATATATAACTTGTACTGTATAAATTAATAGAGCTCCTAAATAGAATGACTATTTGTATTTCACTCTACATTTCACTATTAAATTTAACATTTAATTAATATTTATAATAATACATTAAAATTAATATTTTTTGAAAAACTATACTCCTTTTGTCCCACTTATTTAAATTCATTTACTTTTGACACTGATATCAATATTTAGTTGTAATAGTTTTTGAAGAACATGATTTGTGCTTTAAAATTTGCTAAATAAATAAATGTGTCTAAATAAGTTAGACAACTCAAATATTTAGTTGTATCAATATTTAGTTGTAATTTGCTTTTGAAGAACATGATTTGTGTCTAAATTGATTATAATTATTAGTATTAAATATTAGAAATAATTATATACTCTGGTTAAATAGGATAAGTTTTTAGTACTAAATAAATTCAGTTTGTACACGTACATTATGAATTGTCCAATATTCAATTTATTTTGATTCTGTAATGGTTCATTGTATAACCTTTGTTATAAAGGTATTGAGATTGAAATCCTAATTATGTTAATTTTTTAATTTAATTGAATTTATTTACTTAATATCATAATCCCTCCATTTTTCAGTAAGTGTTCTATTTTGATTTTGATTTTGTTTTTTAATATGCCTCTTATTTCAAAATTCTAGACAAAAATATACCCCTTTCGTTCCTTAAAAAGATGTACTTTTTGTCATCTTCGTCCGTTCCTTAAAAACATGCACATTCTATTTTTGGCTATTTACTATACTTTTTTGTGTGCTCCAATCTCCACTACTATTCAAATCAACTATATTTTATATTTAATAACATCTTTTTGTGAGTCTCAATCTCCACTACCATTCAAATTAATTATATTTTAACAATTAATAATACTTTTACCACTCAAGTCAACTATATTTTATTAAAATTCGCGTCGGGTCAAATGGTGCATGATTTTAAGGAACAGAGTGAGTAATATTTTTCTCATTTTACCCTTATTTAATATTATTACAATATTAAAATAAAGTGTATGAATGCATTTATAAAAGTGTGAACAAAATAAATTGATGAGATTATACATGTAAATGAAATACTTTATGTGTAAAAAATGAAATAGGACATTTATTTAAAAATGGAGGGAGTAAACAATTATAAATAAACCCAATTATTAATAAGGGATAATTATCTATAAATACACAATATACGAACTACAATTTTTCGCAATTGATTACATCGACATATATTTTAGTTAAATTCATGCATACATAGACTCAATTACACACGTGGAGTAGGTACAGAGGAAGATGTTATTGATTTTGACTAATTTAGTTATATCAACCTCACCCTACGTGTGTAATCGGGTACACGTATGCATGAGTTTGACTAAAATATAACCCAATATATTCAATTGCGTAAAAATGATAGTTTGTATATTGTGAGTCAAATTTTAAAGTTCATGTGAAATATTAGAAATGTTGGTTAATTTATGTATCTACCGACAACTAGCTATTGCACCCGTGCTATGCACGGGATTATTTATTTATAAATAATTTATGCATAAAGATACTTAAAGAAATCAAAATATTGTAATTCGATTTTATTCGGCGGTTTTAGGACCGTAATTGATAGTCATATTTTTAATTGTGACTATGTTGAGGACAATTCGGTTACAGTTTCAAAATTTGAGAATCGTGATCAACGATTTGAAACAATAACTTTGATTTATTCACCTAATCCAAATTATTTCTTATTTTATAAATGGTCACTTTTTATTAATTTATAACAACACATTAAAATTAACAAATAAGATAATATTATATAACTATTTAAACATATGTGTATATTGATAAAAATTCATAATACATATATTTGAAGTCATTATTATTTGTAGTTAGATTTTGTTGTGAAATTCTAATTTTGTTATGTAATAATAAATATTTGACATAATTTTATGTAACAACGAATTAATAATTTGAAGTCAACTACAAAGTTATCATTCAAAATTGATTTTCAATTTTAGTACAAATTCATGTAATAATTATTATTTAAAAATTTATTTTAATATATTAAATTATATTAATCTTAAATATATTTTTGATCAAATTAGTTATCACAACATATACAACATTGTTATATATTTTTCATATATCACAACTATATTAATTAATTTTAATAATATATGTATTTTAATTTTATATGATATATGAATTAGTAAAATCAATTATTTTTTTCATAATTAATATTTATGTAAAAAATTATATAATAACAAAATATTAAATATCTAAAGGAGAAAAGAAAATAAAAAAAATGTAAATATAAATATAAGTGATCCATATATATAGAAACATTTTATAAACCAAATTATATGTATGAGAATATATATATATATATATAATTATTTTCAATTTATTAACTTATTATAATTTTTATATATTAAATTTATTTTATTTTATATCAAATTAATTCTCTTTTTAAGATCTTTAAAATTAGATGTATATTATAAATATTTTTGTGAAGTGAACAAAATAATTTTAGGAAGCAAAGGTTAGAGGAGAGAGAAAATAAAAGTAGTTATTTTTTAAATTTTAAAAATTATATAATTTAATATATTTAATATTTTTTTTTCCAATAACGTTAAAATTATCTACAATTAAAGTTAGTAAATTAATAAAGTTGAAATTATTTAATTCAATATGTTTAATACTTATATATAACTTGTACTGTATAAATTAATAGAGCTTCTAAATGAAATGACTATTTGTATTTCACTCTACGTTTCACTATTAAATTTAACATTTAATTAATATTTATAATAATACATTAAAATTAATATTTTTTGAAAAATTATACTCCTTCTGTCTCACTTATTTAAATTCATTTACTTTTGACACTGATATCAATATTTAGTTGTAATAGCTTTTGAAGAACATGATTTGTACTTTAAAATTTGCTAAATAAATAAATGTGTCTAAATAAATTAGACAACTCAAATATTTAGTTGTATCAATATTTAGTTGTAATTTGCTTTTGAAGAACATGATTTGTGTCTAAATTGATTATAATTATTAGTATTAAATATTAGAAATAATTATATACTCTGGTTAAATAGGATAAGTTTTTAGTACTAAATAAATTCAGTTTGTACACGTATATTATGAATTGTCCAATATTCAATTTATTTTGATTCTGTAATGGTTCATTGTATAACCTTTGTTATAAAGGTATTGAGATTGAAATCCTAATTATGTTAATTTTTTAATTTAATTGAATTTATTTACTTAAATCGAATATTTTCTATTATATATATATATAGATTAAAAGGCCCAAACATGGCAATAACTTATGTGCTGCGTCTTTCTTTTTCTTCTTCTTCTCCTCTGCATATTTTTTCTTCTTCAACTCTTCTTCCAAGGTTTCTCTTTTATAACCTACGTTGGGAAACAAATAATAAATCTCCGGAAGTGCTATTCTGCAATTTACAAAACGCTGCAAAAATATATTTGCGTTCGTAAGAGAGTGAAAATTCATCTCAGATAGTCTTCTCTTCCATATAGGTGTTGTGTTACTGCAATTTGAACTTCAACCAATCATTTTCAACACCAGAGAAGAACTTAAAGCCATGCATTCAGTGAAAAGGAGGCCGTTGGACGGTTGGAGGAGGCGAGGGAGGAGTGGCTGAAGCAGCGGAGAGAGAGTGGGAATGGTCATCAGAATTAAAAAAGATCAAAGTTGGAATTTGTGATTGAAGATCAAACAAATTTGATAGAGATACAGCAAACATATGTGAAAATAAAAGAACACAACACAACTTATATTTTTCACGAGTTTAAGATTAAACTCGCGAGGTTCCCATGACAAAATATTCATTATTACGAAAAATGTGAAATACGAAAACAAACGAGAAAATATTTACGAAAAAGACACCTCAGAATTATGAAGTTCTCCTTAAAATGTTTACGACTCTAAGAAAATTCCTAATTCTATAGATTCAATTTTGCTACGAAATATAACGCTGAAGTTCTAATTTGTGTGTCGTTCGTTCTCTTATATTTTCCTTCGATTGGTGGAAATGAGTATTTATACTTCCTTTGAGTTCGAAGAATTGTTGAAGCAAATCTTCACAATAATGATAAGTTGTCGTTGTAGAATCTTTCTTTATTATACTTCATACATCATGTCTTGAATTACGCTCTGAATTTTTTCCATATCGGTTTATCTGTTAGTCTAACATGATGTTCGTTAGTATTGAACTATCCATTAGTGTTCCGAGTCCTTCGATTTTGACACGAGTCTCAACAGTTTTGTTTGTTAATCAATCTAGTTGTGTTATACTAGTTTTTGTATCCTCGATCTTATCATCAATACTTGATATCAATTTTTGTCATTCAATTTTGAATTCAGTCTAGATTAAAAACTAAAACACTAATTTAAGAATAAGCTACCTAACACATTAACTTTTCTAAGACGGGATAAATCATACTCCCTCCGTCCCACTAAATATATCCTGTTTTAATTAAAACTGTGAGAGTTTTTTGGTGAAAATATGACATATTTAGTGGGATAGAAGAGTATAATTCATGTAATGTGTAACTCAATGATTTAAAAGATCCAATTATAACCATGCAACTATAATCAATGAATATTTGTTCATATAATAAATAACTTTTATATAGTATTGGCAATAATTTATTTTAATAAATTAAAGGATATATTCCCTCCGTTTTTTAATAAGTGTCTAATTTTACTAAATCACACATACCAATAAAATGAAAATTTTACTTATATACCCTTTATTGAATAAGATAATAAATACATTCATACAAATAATATCAAATTCCAACAAGTATTAAATAAGAGCAAAATTAAAAGATTGTCATAAATATACTCTAGAATTTTGAAATAGGACACTCATTTAGAAACAAGAAAAAAAGTAAAATATGACACTTATTAAAAAATGGTAATTTCTTTCAAAAACAACGTGTATTTCAAACCAATTTCCAAGTTTCTATGGAACATTTATATTAATTAACTTTAACTATTAATTATAGATAGATGAAAAATACCAATTCTTTCTCATTTCTTGGCATTCTTGCACATGATTTTTTTCTACCAAACAAATATAAATCCAAATGAACATTTCATAAATCCAAGCAATATTTCGTAAACGTTTGTCCCCAATTCAATCAGAGGTTCGAATTAATTATAGAACACGAGTTTAATTAATCGATTTATTAATGAAATTGAAAAAATACTATCTTAATGAGTGAATACATTGATCTTGAAATAACTACTATTAATTAAAGCTCCTATTTTATCTTTGTTACCCATGTATATGTAAACTTGAGTAATATGAATAAAATTTGAAAGATGAAATAATAATAATATTAGATGAATTAAAGTCAATTTGGTTAGTCCTAACACACCCTTGTGACTTTCGAGAAAAGGAGTTTCTTGGCGAGTGTTTGACGCATCCAGAGTGTTATTGCTTGTTTCTATAATGAATGACTATTAAATATCTGACCTTTTCTTCTGGTTGACTATAAAACTTGACTTGACAAAAAATAGTAAATGTAATGTGATGAAAATATCAGAAAAGTCAATACTCTCAAAACGAGTTAAACTTAACCTTCCATTGGCTATAAAGGAATCGGAATTGTCGGAACCGGTGGTTTCGAGAATCGTAATCGTACCCGACGGTTCGATTTCGAACCGTAACCTTGTAGAGGACGGCTCGGTTACAGTTACAAAAATTCGGAACCGTGAACCGGCGGTTCGGAATCGTAACCGTCTATTTGGAACCGTATCTCATTTTTTTATCCAATTCAATTTATTTAATATATTATAAATAGTCATTTCTTATAATTATTTTTTATAACTGATATATTAAACTTAGGAATACATTAATAATTAAATAAAATAAAATTTAATTAGATGATAACCTAATTAAACCCTAATATTATATACGTATTTATTAGTGTTCATTTTATATTGTTATAATTATATAGATTAATTATTTTATTTCATTTCATCAATGTATTTGTGTTTAACGTGTTATTCAATTAACGTATTCATGAGATAATAACACATAAAAACTTTTTTTTAATTTGTTATTATTATATTTTTATTAATATATCTTATATATAATTAATATTAAATTAAATAAATTTTTACGTAGTTATTCTACTATTACATTACAAAATTAATTATGTGATATGAAATTAAATGATGATACACACAAGTATGTAATTAAAATAAATAAAATATTTAAAAATTTTAAATATATTAGTATTAATTTTTTGGACGGTTCCAAATCGTAACCGGCGGTTTGGAACCAGAATCAGAACTGCCCTACACGGTTCGGTTCCGAACCATGAACCGCCGCAACGACGGTTCGGTTCCGGTTCCAAATTCTCGGAACCGTGAACACCTCTACTTTGGCCTTTTCCACAGAAGAAAGAAAGCAACCCAAATTTTGTTGGTTTAATAGATAAAATTACTTATTTTTATAAAATAATATATATATATTTAAATAAAAGATAAGAAATAATCATATTACATGATAATATGAGAAATATCATATAATTCAAATTATTTTATGAAATGAATTATATGAGCATATGATCAATTTTTGTCATGTGCTCATATAATTGAATATTTTTATATTTTATTTTCAAGTGATATTTTTTATTTTTTACTTATTAAAATGAGTATTTTAGTTTTTGTTCTGATTTTATTTGAATTAGTTTTTATAAAATACTCAATTTCTTATGTTTTAATTGACACATTTTATGTTCAATTGAATCTATTATAATAATGAACGTGTAACCAAAGTATGTAGAAGGGAATACGTAATATGATATTCATCCTATTAAAGTAGTGTCTATAAAGTAGTCTCATTTATCTATTTTTCAACAAATCTACTTTTATGGGAAAAGTGAAATTATTTTGGTGAGACGAATAAAATAATTTTTTTGCATTTTTTATTTATTGTACTCCATTTGTAGGTAAAAATATTTGACGCTTAAATAATAGAAACGGCTGCAAGTTTGAGAGTACATCTCGGGACAACGAGAAAATCATCTTGGATATTAAAGCTAGAACATGGAGTTGGTGTAAGGCTTATAAGCTCCTTACCCATTCGATTAATTCTAGTTGCTGGTTTCAATTGGCAAAGTTAAATGGTTTTAGATAGAATGCTCATTTTCTTGTTTTGATAGTTGTTGTCACTATTTTGGGTACCTTTGGTACACAACTACTTAATAATATGTTTTTGAAAGGAACGAAGGGTTCGTAGGACAAATGGAGTGTACAACTAGGGCTGCGGCCCACTTTTTTGTTCGTAACGAGGGGTAGATAGAATGGAATTCTTCATGAAGTTCGAAAGAAAGGAATAAAATAGAGTTTCTCTATAGCCTCCTCGTTTTGAGACATTATGTCTTTTGGGTCGATCCTGGTAACAATAACAAAGAAGGAATCCATTAAAACTTGGGATATTCGACACCATGATAAAATAATACCCTCACGATTAGACCATGTCCCGGAGATTTGATAAAAGAAAAGTGCATTAGCGGTTAATACGTGGTAATAGGTAAAAATATTCACTTTCATAAAACAAAGATAAAAAATATTCACTTAAAAATAAAAGATAAAAATCTACTCACTTTACATGATAATATGAGGAATTTCCTATGCTCATGTTATTCAAACTATTAGTGAAATGAAAATATGAGCACATGAGAAATTTTCTCGTGTTATCATGTAAAGTGTATATTTTTTATCTTTAATTTTTATCTTTTACTTATTAAAATAAGTATTTTATCTTTTACCCCATTTTGTTTTATGAGGTGTTTTCCAAATATTACATTATTTTCTAGGCAAATTAAAAGGCCATGTAATAAATTAAAAAAGTAAAATATTATACTCCTTCAACCCATAAATCTGTTATCCATTTTGAACTGTACACAAATTTGTTAACTGATTTTTTTTTTGTTAGTATACTCTTTTATTTTATACATGCAACTCAATTATATACAATAAATCTAATAAGATCAAATTCCACTCAATACATAATACTCTCTTCGTCCCACTTATAATGACACAATTTCTTTTTTTGTTTGTCCCATTAATCTTGACACATTACCAATAATAGATTGATATTAATATAAATAATTAGGGTATAATCTTATTAACTTACATTTAATTAATTAAAATGTGAAAATTTGAATTTGTAACTAAATATTTAAAACATTTAATTTATATAAATTTTAAAAAAAGATTAAAATATTTATTATTACATATTTAAAACTATTTACATTAAATTTCGTGTCAAGAAAAAAATATACCATTATAGATGGGATGGAGAGAGTACGTTTTAAATCAAATTATTTTCTTAAAATGCATGTGGAATTAAAGTGGATAAAAGATAGTGGACTACGAAACTATATTTTAGGCAAAATCTATCCTTCCCTCATTAGTGATATAGTAAAATCGAAACGAAAAAATACAATAAAAAAATGAAAACAAAGAGTATATTTTAATGCAGTTCCCGCCTTCTATTTTCATTTACGATTAGAAAAATAAAAGCAAATTCACACCTTTATTTCAATTTGAAAAAATAAAATAAATATTAACATAATCTTTCGATATTATTTCACCCGTCAGTATAATTGTTAATCATTATAATTGTTGTGCCGTTTTGATCTTTTTACGAAATTTTTATTTATTTTGACATTTTAATCTATCGACTAAATTATTACTCAATTCATTTTTGTCATTTTTCATAAACAATTCTCTATTTCATATACACAAATTAATTTAAACTCCACACAACAAATTAAATTTTCAAATTATCTAATAATATAATAATTTGAAAGTTACTAAAATAATAGCATATGTCTGTCTCCTTAGTTTTTTCCTTTTGAAAATACAAAATAAAATGACAAAGTAAAAAAACAAAAAAGAAAGAAAGAGAAAGCATAGTATCTGATTTGGACTTTGTGGAGAAAAGTCGACAAGGATTCCCAAGTGTTAACTCTTTGAATGCGACTGTTAAGACGTGAACATTTATTTCTCACTGACTTTTCTATCTAATGATTATTTTCTTGATTAATAATAATATAGATTTGAAGATGATCCATCCATTTGCGTATGGAGATATTCTGGTTCGTACTTTGTACGTTGGTGGCGTGCAATAACAGAATCTGAATCCAACACACAATAAACTAAATAAAGTACACAGTTTGATTAGATTAGATGCTTTCTTCCTCAACTAATTTAATTTATTTTGACTGCAAAACCTTCAAAATAGAAAATTTCAGTAGCTGCTCATGTACGGTTGCTGATTGGTGAGCTGTACCAGGCGTCAATATCCCCTTCCACAACACCACCACCACCACCCCACCTCTCTCTCCCTCCTTCCCTCCTTCCCTCCCTCCCTCTGTGTTGCAATGCTGCTCGGAAAGGTACTACTCATTTTGTGTGTGTTTCTCTATGGTAACTTTAGGGTTCTAAGTATATGCTGCAATTGCAGATTATGTTGGTATGACTGTGTTTTTGTGGGGAGTTTTCGAGCTAATTGAGTTCGAATCTTGATGTTTTCTTGTCTAAATGTGATTAAATTTGCAGTCGACGTTGGTATGTAATTGCTTTCTTTGACTGTTGTTTACTTATGTTATCTCGACTGGGAAAATGGAATCGTTGTTATACTTTGTGATGGTAAATCTAGGCACTTGACTTTATGCAGCTTCTTATTGTGATGAACATACAGATTTATGTGATGAAAGTTGTTCAAATAAGTTTTGTTCAATCAAATATTTGTTGGCAGGCGAAGCTGAAGCAATTATGAAATGAATATTTTTTTTAATCTTTTTTACAGCTCAAGAAATCAGGATATTGATAATCATTGTTCCACTTTCTTTAGTAAAAGGCGAAAGTTCGCTATGTACTCAATGCACAGCTGCGTTAATAGAAATTGGGAAAAAGATCGAGTCTTGAATGCGGATTAGCCAGGATATGGGAGCTTTCAGGTGAAGATACATTGGTTGATATAAGGATTTCGTTTCGAGTTATTAAGGTTAAGGCTTGGCTTCAATGGACAAAAGGCATATGATTGGTAAGGGGAGTATAGTCTCGTCTTCTTCACCTGCCCGAGGTGCTTCTGGACAGGGGAGACTCGATCATAGTCACTATCACGATCAAGGGCCGTCTAGTTACAACATGAACTCTTATTATGAAGAGGGTGAAGGGGAAAGATATCTGAATCATGAGTTGAATGGGCCTTCAAGGTTTGAGAATTTGGAGAGTTGTCAGGCTGAGCTCCTACGAAAGCTTGATGAATTGAAGGATCATCTTAGTCGGTCTTGTGAAGTAGTAGACGAACCAAGGCTCGTGATGTCTTCTCCTTCAGTAAATGATCCTTATCCCAGAAATCATGCTGCTTATGTTCCTCAAGAAGGATTGATAAGTTCACATGGTGTAAACAAGCAACCCCTTGCGTACAGCTCGGGTTTGAGGGAATCACATCTCCATAGAGGATACCAACACGAAGGCCCATCTTATGCTGATACTTACCAGCACGAAATGCCCCGGGGCCCTTATGGCTATGGCCACCCACAAATACAATCTCAATACGCGCATCAGCCCTATCATGAACGTCGCCGTGGTTATTGGGGCCATGGTAATAATCCAGGCGAGAACTTCTTTCACAGTCCTACCTGCTCTTGCATGCACTGTTTTGATAAGAATCTGGATTTACCTGCTAAGGTTGACCCGTTGTTTCTGTATAATCAAAGATCTCCGCATGCACAATCTAATCCCAACCATGATCACCATATGTATCGTATTGAGCACGGGCTACAGGGTTATCGTTCTGGAGGCTCCAATTTACATTCTTCTCACTCTCAGTCATCTATAGTTCCAACTTCCACCGAACTGGATCGTGAAAAGGATGGAATGCCTCGTAGTTTTCTTAGAAAGATGGAGGAAGCTCGTAGGGACGTGCATATGGTGCATCCCGTTGCAGGTGGCGCCCCTTTCATAGCATGCTCTAGTTGCTTTGAACTGCTGAGACTTCCAAGAAAACAAATTTCAATGGCTAAAAGCCAACAGAAGCTAAAATGTGGGGCCTGTTCTTCAGTAATCTTGCTTGAACTCGGGAGCAAGGCTCCGATTGTGCCTGTTTCTGGAAGCTTACACCATTTAGCGATTGAGAAGGCTGATAGTTCTAGTTCAGAAGTGGATGAAAATAACACTTACCAAAAAGGTGGTTCAGACATAGCTGATGACCGCGCTTGTTCTGATTCAAATACTGATTCCCTTCCCAAGGTTTCTCTAGAAGACAAGAAGTCAAATTCTGATGAGTATCAGTATGAGAAGAAGTTAGATCCACTTTCTTCAGTTTCGAGCATCTCCAAGGATGAGCAGAAACCGGATACTCTCACACCCGAGAAAAACGGTTCTTTATCTGCAGAACTACATGTAGCAAAAGTCGAGTCATTGCCACATCATATTTCATCTTCTGAGGAGCGGCCTGATCATTTTCCAGATAATATTGCAGCTGGCAAATCTGACAATGAGAATAAAGGTGCAAAACCTGAGTCTGATCGTAATGTTTCTTGGCATAATTCTGCACGAGATACGGCTGTTTCAACGGATATTGACACATCCTCAAAAGAATATCCAAAGAGCTTCATCTCGCAGGACACTTGGGATGATGAAAGTAAAGAACAACGCCTGAGGGATGACAAAGATGCGGAGTCTTCGTCTGCAGGCCTCAACAAAAATAGATCAGAAGATGTCATGAAATTGGCACAGAATGTGGCATTTAGTACATCACAAGTTTTTGTAAACGCGCACTTGATACCCGAACGTCTCGTTCAGAAGGCTGAACTTTTGGCTGGGCCTATTCAACATGGAGAATACTGGTATGACTGTATACACTATCAAAGTTTCTATTACATAATTGAACTGGTGTGCTGCATGCATCTGAGTTAGCTATCGTTTTTCATTAATGGTTACAAATAGGGGTGTGATGAAATATATATGTAAAAAAGTATATCATTGATATTCTTGTTTCGATCTAGAATTGAAAGCTAATGCATGGTTTTACTTTGCCAATCTTTAAACAACACAGGTATGATATCCGCGCTGGATTTTGGGGTGTGATGGGTTTTCCTTGTCTAGGCCTTATCATGGTGAGTTTATGATACATCTGAAGCATAAAGTACATCCCACCACTAAGCTTCGTTCAATATGAAAATTCAAACCATACTAGAAAAGAGATTCGACTGTTGTTGATGTATTCGGTCCTAAGTTTCAGATATGGAAAATTTATGATTTTTGCAGCCAAACATTGAGGAATTCAATTATCCAATGCTGCATAACTGTGCTGCTGGAAACACAGAGGTTTTTGTCAATGGTCGGGAGCTTCACCAGAAAGATTTAAATCTACTGGTTGGCAGAGGTCTTCCAGAAACAAGAGGCAGATCTTATCTAGTCGAGATTTCGGGACAAGTTGTAGATGAAGACACTGGGGAAGAGCTAGACAGCATAGGCAGACTTGCCCCTACGTAAGAAAAGCTAATACACTCATTCTTAGTAACTTATTCCATTCTCCCCATGCTACAGAAAATCATCTCCCTTATTTTGTTAATCGATAAGCATATCTGCTCGGATAACTACTCTCGTTTCTTCGGAGTTTTCGGATCCTTAACCTCTTGCTTCAAATGACTGTTGAAGCAACATTATCATTATTATTAGTTAGTTACAGAATTTTCCATATCATGTGCTCATTTTTGCATATGTTTGCTCCAATCAAAATGTATTATCAGATTCAGTGATTCTCCTCAAACCGAAACATCCCTCAAATTCTAATCGAAAAATATATGCAGTTGAAACTAGTCACCAGTTCTAAGAGCACCAATTCCATCACAAGCTTAGATTACGAAAGCCTATTAGCCATTAGCCATTGCATTTCTTTTCATACAGCATGCATTCAATAGATTAACTTTAACTGAGATTTTCTTTGACAGTGTCGAGAGGGCGAAGCATGGATTTGGTATGAAAGTTCCAAGATTTATTTTACGGTTGCAAAGTTAAAGTCACGGTTCGCCTCTTGTTCATCAGGAGATAAAGATGCATAACATTTATCAGGCAACAAACACACCCTTATCTGGTAAGGAAGTTGCTTAGTAAGCTATGAGCTAGACACTCCGATGATTCGGCTTCGACAGAAGACTGTTTTTGATCGAATCACAGTTGCTTTCTATTCCCAAGTTGCAGTTTTTGGCATCTGTGCATACATTTCCTGGAATCTTTACATTTTCTACCTGTAAAAAAGATCATAGTATTTGTATACAAAATTTTGTTTTGTTAGCAGTCCTAGTCCATCAAAAAAAAGTTCTTGTTTGCTATAGAAATTTGAATAGTTGAGATCTCGGCATTCATTTGGAAACTCCTTATCCATTTGTATGAAATATGCAACTTGTTCTGAAATCTGAATGTTACAGGTTACAATCCTGAAGTATTGTGAAATACTACTATAATTTGTTAACAGTATATATGTATACACTTTAATTATAGAAGTGCTCTGCCTTAATATTTTCTTGTAATATCATTATTTTAAGGGTAACATAGTAATTAAACAATTATAACTTTGATGCAAAAATAAATTCATGTTGGAAAATATTTATAAGGGTTTTGGTTCAGATTTCAAAACCTTCCCTGAAAGATGTATTAAGTCTAATCTGGTCCTTAGTCTTGTTTTAGAACTCATATGTTAAGGAGTTCAGTTTTACAGGTACAATCTAAAGAACTCAAGACTGAAGTATCAAAACCAGTTCTGAAGTTTTAGTAATTCAGTATAAAGCCAATAATGAAGGACCATCTACTGAAGTCCAGTCCTGAAGTATTGAAGTTGCAAGAAATGATTGAAGTATAAAGATCTCGTCTACTAAAGTTCTGCACTGAAGTCCAAGTCTCAGGAAGCTCGCCACTGAGTGATACAACTACTTTCTATAGACATTTCCATTTCTGAAAAAGATCTTAATACGTGAAGCAAATCTTGTTGCAGACACCAAAAATGGTAAAAATGACGACAACTCCAATGGGAATAATTTCAAATGCTACGGACGAAGTTCTCTCTCACAACGAATCTATTTTTGAGAGTGTTCTATAAATACCCCGCTACTTCAAACGTTTCAAACACTTTATGCTCTAACGCTATCAACTCTCTCAAACTTTCAATCACTCTCAGCTTTCAGATCTTAGAACACTCAAGCTTTATTTGTAATTCAATAGTGTGTTCTTAAGTAGCGATACATTTGTAACCGAATAACAGCTCTAGCTTAGACTTAGTCTTCTTAGCTAGAAGTGATTAGAATCTACTATAAATCTAACCTTTAAGGTTAGTCACTATAAGACATATCCATTTAGTTGAAAACCCTCGAGTCACTTCGAGAACCGTGGACATATGAATTTTTATCTTCGAACCACGCAAATCAAACATTTGTGTCTTTGTTATTTACCTTCGGTATTCTCTTTACTAACTATCTATTGCATAAACTGAATATTGATTAAGTGCAAAGTTGAACTTTAACATTAAGATTTCTGATAAACGAGTAACTTTGTAAAATCACCACTTCCACACTGTTATACTTAAAATATTAGTTCATCAGTCAAACACTTGATGTAGATTGAATGATTGCTATCTGAGTTTACTCTCATACTGAAGTTACCTCCACTCAATATTGAATCCTCACTGAAAATAGCTTTAAATCTGAAAATTTGAAACAGGTGTATCCCCTCTCCCCATACACCTTAATACTCTTTGTGAAATATATTTAATTTTATATGTCACCCGTTAATCAACTGCTTACTGAAAATAAATATGACATATTCTTATTTACCCGTCATTATTAAGAATTAATGTATTATGATTTTAAATCTCAATTAAAAAGTGATATGATACCATTTTAGCGATAATCAATTCTACATCTTTTACGCTACTCAATTATAAGCTTACATATGTAATATTTGATTTCATGTCAACTTTGATTCGACAAAAATTCGAAATTTTGAAAATTTTCATAAAATATGATAAATTTTATATATACTTATAACAAAGTTTAATTTATTATGAAAAAAAAATTAAAATTTGTGTAAAGTTTACATATCTATACCAAATTAAACTTTATATATTTATATATGTCAGTGATGAAATCGACACAAATTTAAAAAAGAAAAGTTGTAAAATATACTTTTAATAAAAAAATAACTCACAAAGTAGAATATACGTGAAATTTAAGAAAAAGGTAAAATGTCTAAAAAAAAAAACATTATACTTTTACTAAACGATACAAATAAATAATAACAGTACTATATTTAGAATAATTACTTAAAGTAACGAGCGTCACTGAGTTTAGGAAGCGGAGTATTAATAATTTCAGTTTCAAACTCAATTAACTTCGTTAACACGTTGAGAGAGCTCAAGAAAGTCAAGTATTAACAAGTTGAAAATCAAACTCATTTAGTTCCATTCATTAATGCTCCAAAATAATTGAAGTAATTAATCTTGCGTGAGAATAAAAGAGAAGTTTCTGCTATAACTGAGAGTAAATTTATGAAGAAGAATAGGATATGAAAACAGTGTAAAGATTCCATAGATGATAAAGTTTTCATTATCCGCTATTATTTATAATCATGTACTGAAACCATCTCATAATTGAAGGTTAGATTCGCCTAATTCATTAACTGAAGCTTCTTTCCATCCAATAATTAACTAACGTAGGCTTTTAGTTGTCGGTTGATGCAATCACGTGTGTAAGAAACTTATCTGCGAGATCACAAGCAGACAAGAACAAAACACCAAAAGTATATAGATAGCAAAGCAAAAAGGAATCTTCAAGACTTCGACAAACCAACTACTACTACTTGCTTCAGCCCATCTCCCCGAGAGAGTGAGTGAAGGAAATAACTGTATTCGAACTGAGAAATGGTGAAGAAATTGGAGCAGCAGTGGAGATTGTGGTGGAGGTCTCTTCACAAGAGCAATTGCTTCATTATCAAATTGGGTGTTTCAATTCTTTTAGTGGGTCTGGCTTTTAGCCTCATTCACAATTCTTCTGCAGTTTCAGCCACCCATTCTGCTGATTCTGACCAAAACCCACATCAGATTCTTATCAAAGGTCAGATCTTTCTCTTGTTTACTTATCTTTTTCCTAGTCAGAGCTTTCTCCAAGATTTTGTTTATATGTCTAGATTGGTTTGTGGGTTTGAATTCTAATGGGATGTATCTAAATGTGGGTGACCAAGATTTGCTGAGAGTTTTCTTGTTGGTTTGTTGTTGAAATTCACTCTTCGTACTCAGTCAGATCCATGAAAAGTGTGTTGTGATGGAGATTGGCTTAGTTCTCTTCTGTTTGCTTATGCATAATTCTGTTTGATGTTACCAAAGGCTCATTTATCACTACTTCTATTTAGCATACTACATTGACAAATCTTAATCTAATAATGTAAGAATTGGCATGTATGTTTTGTACCTAGAGATGTTTGTATTGGAAAATGGCTTAGTTCACTTCTTTTTGCTTACTATTACATAAATTATGTGCAGAGTATGGCATAGGGTCCATAGACAGTGAAGAAAAGTGCAATCTTTTTCAAGGGGAGTGGGTTCCTTATGAGGCTGAGCCACTTTACACAAATAGTAGCTGCAGCTTCATTGAGGACCACCAGAATTGTATGAAGAACGGTCGACCGGGCACCGATTATCTTTACTGGAGGTGGAATCCCCGCGGTTGCGATTTACACCGGCTTGATCCAAGGACATTCCTGGACTTGATGAGGAACAAAAGCTGGGCGTTTATCGGTGATTCGATATCAAGAAACCATGTCCAGTCTTTTCTCTGCCTACTCTCCAAGGTATATTACTTTACAAGTTAAGTTACTGCTGCTGTTGATTTCATGATACTTTTTAATGCTTTTCTTATGCTTAATGGTGATTGGAGCCTTTGCAGCTTTGTAGCTTTGGAGCTTTGATTGATTGTTTATTTTGTGATTTTATATTTGTAGTATCATTACATTATTTCTTGTATTGGAAGAAGTAAATGATAGCTTAAGTTGTAGATCTTCGAATCTGTCGTATAGTTGTCAATTGGGCTGAGTCAGCCTAATGGAGGCTTTTGATGTTGTGTTTCCCAGGCTGAGAACCCTATCGAAGTCTACCACGACGAGAACTACAAATCTCGAAGATGGTTCTTCCCGTTGCATAACTTCTCCGTCTCGGTTATCTGGTCCCCTTTCCTGGCAGAAGCAGCCATCTTTGAAGATATCAACGGTGTTTCCTCATCCGACATCGAACTGCATCTTGATGTACTCGACAAGAATTGGACCAAGCAGTACAAGAGCTTCGATTACGTGATACTTTCAGGTGGTAAATGGTTCACAAAAGCTGCAATCTACTACGAGGACAACACTGTGTTGGGCTGCCATTACTGCTCCAAAAGGCACAACTTAACCGAGCTCGGGTTCGACTTTGCTTACCGCAGGGTGATGAGGACCATTCTCGACTACATCATGGCATCGAATCACAAGGGAATGATCTTTTACAGGACCTCCACTCCCGATCACTTCGAGGGGGGCGAATGGTTCAGCGGTGGAACGTGCAAAAGAAAGGCACCGGTGAAAGAAGGTGAATTTGAACCAAACATAGTGGACAGGATTCTCCGTGACATAGAGCTCGAGGAATTTGAGAAGATATCGGTTAGAGCATCTGATAATGGGGTAAACCTCAGACTTTTCGACGTGAACCCGATGTCGCTGCAGAGACCAGATGGACATCCGGGACCATACAGATTTTATCAACCATTTGCTAAAGATGAGAACCCGAAGATCATTAGCGACTGCCTGCATTGGTGCCTGCCCGGACCGATAGATTCGTGGAACGATGTTTTGATGGAAATGATCGTAAATGGTTGAGAGATTTGCAGACTCAGAAATGGTGAATACTATCTGTCTTGTACAGTTGATGATGGAATTGATTGATTTAAGGTGGTGAATGGTGATGGATGATTTTAATGAGTTGTTGGGAAATTTGTAGATGAATCTCAAGTACATATGTTGAAAAGTGGGAACGCTTTCAAACTAGATTCTATTTAAAGTGTGTGTGTTTTGAACATTATAATTTGAGCTCTGAATCCTATATGGGTTTTTGAAGTTTCATGTTGAAAAGTTTTATATTTGCATAGACAATAATTCTATTTCACTTTAGTGTCTTATGTTGCCACTCCAATCTAAGGGATGTCAAATTGTACGAACTTGGGGACGAATCGATAATAACCAAATTTGTTAAGATGTTACTGAATTCGAACATGAATCCGACATGTTAAGCTCAAATCCAAATACGACACGAATTTGACACAAACATAATAATTTTCATATTGACACGATACAATATCAACACGATAAAAACTTAAAATTATACTGAAAATCGATAAAAAAAAATTATAAAATTATAATAAATAATAATGGTGCTACATGAGAAATACTCATTTCCATAACTAAAAATGAAAAATGTCATCTTTGTAAGTTATTTATGAAAAATGCCCAAATTAATGTTGAAGTTCCTAAATTACCCTTGGTAAATTTTTATTTTATATAAAATGTGGGTAAATCAATGCAATGATTGACAAATTATTTAATTTAATGATTGTGAATTGCTTTTTAAATAGACAATTTTTTTTAAATAATTTAATTTGATAGATCTCATTTGAATTATTTTGTTATGTAGATATGATAATGAAGAGGAATTATTTTACTAAATATCTTATAAAATTAAATAGAATTATTTAGTTTATTTCAAATGTTTTTATAAAAGGTTATAAACGATATATAGCACCCATTTATACGTAATAGATATATCACAAAATAAATGGTTCACAATTATTACGTATATACGTCGTGTGATTTATTTCTCCCATTTGAAACATGTTTTGTCTATAGGCATCATGCAAGTTGATATGTATAAATATCTTATAAAATCAATCATAATTTGTCTTTTTGAAAGACATCATGCAAGTTGCTATACATATATCTATAGATAGATAGATAGATATAAAAGTATTTATATTGAAGTACAAAATAAATGGTTAACAATTTTTATTTTATTACGTAATATATATAGCACCCATTTCAAATGCATATGTGATATATCTCATATAAGTGGTTCAATTATTAATTATGAAGGCCCTACACGCATCATGTGATATGGAGTATCTCATTTATTTTGTCATTATCTCATTTATATGTCATGTGATATGAAGGCCCTACACGCATAATAGAAATATCTCATTTATATGTCATTATCTCATTCACAATTGAAAAAAACGAGAGAAGGGAGAGAGAAGAAGACATAAGGAGAGAAGAAGAAAGAAGAAAGAAGAAAGAAGAAGAGAAGGACAAAAGAATATCGCGTGCTGATTTGGGTAAATAAAAGAGGTAATGCTAAATTTAAACCCGTAGTTTCAAAGAATAATGTGTTATGAGTTTGATGAGCTAAAACCTGTCATGAAAACATGAATTTTTCTAAAAACTCTATCGTTATTTTTGCAAACACGACCTGTTTACATTCAAACGTCCGAGTTTTATCATTTATACAAACTGTGACGACAGGATTTTCATGATATAACAAGTACATAATATAAGAAGTTGACAGAAAAAAAAACATAAAATCCGGTCGTTAAAAACAAAAACTCATGGTATGACCGGGTTTAAGTTTTCACGGCAGGGTTTTAAGTTTGGTGATAGATACTGCGATCGGGTTTTTATGTTTTGGTATTTTGACTATATTCTGATTCCAAATATGTAATTTATTGTTCAGATGGACGGATGGAAGTACATAAACGTAAGGTACAATGGGTTTTGGGAAGACAATGTGTACGTTGGCGGTAACGAATGGTCCACTCCTGTTACCATAGACCCTGCTTGGATTGAAGATTTGAGGTACAATATGCGACATATGCTGCATGATATTGGGATGTGTACAAATTTTGAGATTTACCGGATATCTTCGTATGATGGTAGTAAACGTCGCATTTGTAATGATGATTCTTTCAATCTTTTGATTCGCGATGAGTGGAGTCCAGTGGTGTATGTGGATATTACTAACGAGACACATGATATGGGATCCTCGAGTAGAGGTTCGGATTTCATGGGGACGTCGGCCTATAATACGCAGCAATATAGTACTCAAAATGAAGATGAATGTGAGTTTGTTAATCAGACGGCGGTAGCAGATTGGTTTGGTGATATTAATATCGAACAAGTTCCGTCTGGTTCATGGCGGGCATGGCTAGGGCTGTCAAAATTTACCGAAAAAATGGTATACCGTACTTACCGTACCGAAAAATACCGTAAAATACCGAATATAAGGTATACCGAAATTTTTGGTAAGGTATCATACCGTACCGAACTTTTAGGTAAGGTAAAGGTATAATTTTTCCAAATACCGAGGTATACCGTCATATACTGTACCGCGGTATATACCGAAAAAATTGGTATATACCGTTATTTTGGTATATATCGATATATATATATATACACACACACACACACATATTTATAATATTGCATGTACATATATATTCAATTTGAATTATAAGAAAATTGTTTATTCATAAATTATGAATTATAATTAATAAATATGAATGACAAACTACAAAAACATGTGAATTTATTGATAATTAAAAAGATTGAACAATAACTTATATACTACTTATTATCTTAAATAATAACGATATACTAATATATATATATATTGTTACATAACTAAATAATTATGATATAATTAGACGATCTATTAGTTACTAAATATAATATAAGTTGTAATATATAATTAATGAAAATATATTATTATTTTTATAATATATCATACATAAATGATCAAATTAATTATAATTATATGCCTAAATCTAGTTAATTAGTTATATGAAAATACAATAATATAGTTAGTTAATATATTGTAATTAGTTATATGAAAATACAATAATATAGTTTATTAAAAAATAATACTTTATGTTTTTTATATGTTAGACCTTGTTTAAGGTGATTTTCATTATAAATAAATTCTGGTATATTGCAAAAAAAAAGGTATATCACTACAAAAAAAACAGCTTCTGGCGACGGAAAAATCCGTCGTTAAGAGAAGAAATCCGTCGTCACGGGGGCTTAGCGACGGACTAGCGACGGATATTTTCCGTCTGTATTTCGTTCGTCGTTAGCTCCCCGGACGACGGAAAATACAGTCCGTCGTTAGCTAACGACGGACTAACGACGGATTGGATTCCGTCGTTAGATTGCCTCCGGTGGTCGTCGACGTTGCCGGAGAGCTAACGACGGACTTAGCGACGGATTAGCTAGCGACGGACTTAGCGACGGATTATCTAGCGACGGACTTAGCGACGGATTATTAGCGACGGACTTAGCGACGGAAAAATCCGTCGCTAGTTTAATTTTTTTTTTTTAAAAAAGTTAAAATTTTTTTATTTTATTATTTTTTTATTTTCATTTCATGGGATCTATATTTATTGCAGAACCACCAAAAAAAAAGAAACAAAAAGTCTGTATGGTCATTCAATTGTGAAATAGATAACAAGCAAATTAAAGAATATGTTGTTAACTGTAAGCAATGTGAGCGGTGGGCCCATGAAATGAAAGTTGAATCAAACCTATATATAAGAAAAAATGCATCATCTAGGAAACTTGATTCTCCTAAGTCCTAACTAAACTCCCTCCAAGTTGAAGTCGTGTATATTAAACGTGAACTTGAAGCAAAGAGGCTTAATTGGTCGAGGTTGTGGAAGACGTAGAGCTTTGTGTTATCAGTATTGTATACTTCTTATTTATTTTTGTTTTTGGTGTTTCTAATTTAACAGTGTAATAGTTCATTACAAAAAGTTTCATTAAGCATAACGAGGAAACAAACAATATCATTCCGCTATTAAATAACACCTATAGCTAAATTGAGCATTGACATGCCACATGATAAGCAGAAAGTCTGAATGCATATCATGATTTATCATATTATCAAATAAAACTAAATATATAACAGATGATGATTTTCATACCACGAACATTGCTATTTGTGTCGATGAGCCTATCGCCACTCCTAGAGAGATGTCCTGCTCAAGTAGTAAGAAAATTGAGAAATTAAATTTCCAAAAGAGTCAGGAAGAAAATGCAAACACTTACAAGCTTGTCCTTCACAACAAACATAACAGCACCTGCATGCTCTGTTGCATTCCCAACAATTGGGAGCAGAATAACGCTTATAAAAGCCACGGGGATGTTCATAGCAACAGATGCCCCCTGAAAATATTACCACATACGTCTTTCATTTTAAGCACCATAAGCTCTTTAAAATTGATCACTTCCTAACCAGTGTCAAACTTCAAAATGAAAGGATGCATATTTCAATAGAGTTTATTACCATTGGGAAACTTACTTATCAAGTGCTATTAACTAAAAAGAAAACTCTCCAGAAACAAACTAGTTACCTCTATAGCATTGACCAGATACTCTGACAAGACTGATATGAAGCAAGTCAGTATAAATAGCCACGTGATTGATTCCCACTTCGATATATCTGGCACTTCTTCCTCATCGGAATTCCCGTCTGTTGGAGTTTCCTCCTAGGTTTATACAAAATCAGTACAATGTAAATAACTAATTAACCAGAATATAAATGACTGCAAAATATTCAACAATGATGTAACTTCTTAACATTCAAAAATTTGCTTAATTTGTGCCTACAGACTATGTATATTATAAACGGGATCAGCTGAGTGCTGATATTGTAGACTATAAAGAAATAGAAATTAGAAAATTGTTAGAAGATTGTTCAATGATCATCAACGCGCAGTGGTTCAACAATGACAAAGACCTGTACCTCATTTATAGCAGTATAGAGATTCTTTTGGCTGGTCAGCTGGAAAAAAATGTATGCTACATATGCCACCAGTATAATACAATTGCTAAACCTTGAAAGGGCAAGCTCAGATTTACCGAAATGCAACTCAATGCGTGTATAGTGTAGAACTGCTGGAAATAATAGGCACATAACTGCCATCAAGAGCAACCCCGAATTCATTGCTGCAGATGGCTAACAAACAATTGGAAATTTGATGTTGTAGTTAGATAACCAGTACAGCTCAATGAGGGTATAACATCTAAAGAAGATTTGTTCTTTTAGATAAGCACGCTGATAAGAGGACAGGTTACCGACCTTGTTGAACACTTGTTCTCTTCTAAAATGAACAAGTCCTCCTCCAAAAAGTGCACATCCGAGTACCAATAACAGATTGGAAAGAATTGATCCCAACAAAGATTGCTGGACAACACGTATCATGCCATTGTTCAGTGCAAGCATGGATATTATCATCTCCGTTGCATTACCAAATGTAGCATTTAAAAGACCCCCAACTGAGAATTTATAAAACAGTGACTAAAGTGCCAAGTAGAAACCATAATCATAAAACATGTATCAAACTAATTAGTTCTATTGAGCTAATTTTGCTAAAAATACCATTAAGACTATCATAGTGATGCTTATAATCAAAATGCCACAGTTTAATATGTCCAAAACGAGATTTGACGAGTAAAATATGCCTTAAAATTCAAACTACAAAAAGGCCTACTAAGTATTAAGAAAATAGTTTTCAGGATGTAATTCATATAGACGAAGAGTCTGCACATTCACAAAATAAATATGGGAATTGTCAGCATAATAACCTCAATAATATATCTATAGATATGGTGATAGTCCCTCAATCTTTTCCCTATACTACGGAATACAGAAGAGAAACCAATGCTACAAGCTAGAACAAGACTAGTAGGAGATGCTTAAAATTTTGGCTGATGCAGACTAAAAGCTAGAAGTGGATGCAAATGAGTTCAACAACCGGGACATGTAGATGAAATAAATCCTGGAATATATGGTAAAAGAATACGCTGAGCAAGTAGAAATAAACCTGTTGGCATTCCACCGGCTATATATGCACTTTCCCCTAGCATCTACCTACTTTGAATTAGATTAATGTATCAACATTTACCTAAATATTTGTAAATCATTTACAAATTAATTATTTGAATCATTTATTTCATTTAGATGAGTTTGACTGATGATGAACCTATAGAACCAGACATTGGGAGATAGTATCAATGTATCCCATGTATACGTATTAATTTGTCTCCCCTTAGCTTTCTCTTTTCTTAAACTTTGCTGCAACACTTAAATTTACTATCTTCTTAACAATTTAAATTTACTATCTTCTTAACAACAGTCTATTCTAAATTAATATATTATTTTCACAATTCTAAATAACTCAAGGAAGCTACCTATAAAAGCAAAATATAAGCTAGATTCTAACATGAAAATGTAATTAAAAAAACACCCCACACACTAGTGTCTCCGATATACTAGAACTAATATTAACTATATATATAATTATATATACATACCACAGATGAGGATATATATATGCTCATGCATATAATTAAGAGAGATGAAACTGAAAATTAGCATTGATAAATTTAATATACACTCATTCAAATTTAATTAATTCCATGGACAAATTAATCTGATGCATCTTCTATTTAAACCTAATTAAGTTGATTATTGCCCAACTGGCTAACCATAATAGAAAACGAAGACACTAAAAACAGTATTAAAACAATAAAATAGAAAAATTAACAAAAATAAAAACAAATTAAATTCATACCTGCCGGAGCAGGCGGAGGGCTGCAGAGGGGCGGCGGCGCACGGCGGCAGGCAGAGGGCGGAGCAGGTGGACGGCGGTAGGCGGAGGGGCGGCGGCAGCTTTGTTTCCGGCGAAAAAATGGACGAAAATTAGAAATAGAGAGAGATAGAGATAGAGGGAAAGTAAAATGGGAGAAATAGGTATACCTTAACGTATTTGGCCGGTGGGAACTTCCAATCGCCGGTGGGGGGAAAATTTCGCCGGAGAAGAGGGTGATTTGCCTTCTGAAATTCTGTTTTCGCGAAATGGGGATGAAACCCGATTTAAAGGGCTGGACGACGGACTTAACGACGGAATAATCCATCGTCCATTAATAAAAAAATTAAAAAATAAAAAATTAAAGTTAACGACGGAATATTCCGTCGTTAGTTCCGTCGTTAACCTTAACGACGGAAAAGTCCGTCGTCCATTAATTAAAAAAATAAAAAAATAAAGTTAACGACGGAATATTCCGTCGTTAGGTCCGTCGTTAACTTAACGACGGAATATTCCGTCGTTAACTTTGGCGCCAACTTGCGCGCCAAAAAATCTGTCGTCAGTCCGTCGTTAGGCATTTTGTGGAGATCCGTCGCCAGTCCGTCGCCAATTGACGACGGAATATGAATCCGTCGTTAGATCCGTCGCCAGTTTGATGTTTTTTTGTAGTGTATCGAATTAAGGTAAGATATACCGAAAGTAAATAAGTTTTGGTATACCGTGTAAGAAAGGTATACCGAAGTAAGGTAAGGTATACCGAAAATAAGGTAAGGTATAGGTATGTAAAAATGTCATACCGAAAGTAAGGTATACCGAACTAAGGTATACCGAAAAGTATGGTAAGGTAACGGTATGAAATTTTTCATACCGAAGGTAAAGATAAGGTATAAGGTATGACAATTTTAGTAAGGTATACCGTACCGCGACACCCCTAGGCATGGCCGCAATCTCCTATACGGGCTCCTGTGAATGAAGATGATGCTCCGTCTTGTTCGGTGCATAGAGATTGTGAAGATGATGACATCGACGAAATTAATTCGGCAGAGTCAGAACCTAATGCATCAGATACAGATTCCGAGGAGAATATAAGGAAGTTTACTTTTGCTGCATGGATACGACAACATGGTGGTTTTGCTAGATTGATAGAAATGGTGCATCCAACGCCAAACTTGCAGGTTGATGAAGAAGAGGAATTGAATCCAGATGAATTGGAAAATTGGTTGTTGCATGTGATTCCGTTGACAGATAGAGCTTCACTCGTGGCATGTAAAGAAGACCTAAGCCAATTATCAGATTTAGAGAAATGTGCCATATACGACACGAATGATCAATTAATAGTTGCTGTCGGCATGTGGCACATGGAACGAGGCGTGCAATATCGAACATATAAGTCTGATAATACTCTATTAGTGCTTTTTTGTTCACTTCCTGAGAAGAAATGCACTTTTGAGCTCCGTGCATCTGGATCGGGTGATGATACAAATCAGTCTTGGAGAGTCTACAAGTTTACTGATAAGCATACGTGCATCATGGCATTTGACTACGTTCCTCCAACAAGAGTTCACTCAAAGATTGTGGTTACGTACTTTGCGAAGAAGATTCATCATGATTTTCAGATAATTAAACCGAAGGGGATGATACAAGAGTTGCAAGAAGAGTTTGGAATTCATATTAAATACGATTTGGTGCTGCGAGCACGACAAATGGCTGTTGAGATGATCTATGGTGGGTATGATGAGTCATTTCAGATGTTGCCAGGGTACCTTTACATGCTTGAGAGAACAAATTCGGGAATGATCACTGATTTAGATGTCGGTTATGACGATAGATTCCAGCATGTGTTTGTTGTGCTCGGAGCATCTCGTCTTGCCTTTCCATTATTGATGAGGCCCGTGATAGTTGTGGATGGGACGCACTTAAAAGGTAGGAACAAGGGCATATTGTTCATAGCAGTGACAAAAGATGGAAACGAGGGTGTTTACCCTCTGGCATATGGTGTTGGTCCAATAGAGAACGACGTGAGTTGGACTTGGTTTCTGCAGCGTCTCAGAAGTGCGTACGGTTGTCCACCGCAAGCATTAATAGTATCAGATGCCCACAAGTCCATAGCTAATGCTATACTGATAGTATTTTTGGAGGCAACTCACTGTTTATGCTAATTTCATCTCATGGGAAAGATGAAACAATGGGGAAAGCATATCATATCGCTGTATTAGAGAGCAACATATACATATCGTCCAGTATAATTTCAAAAAAGAATGTCTCAGATTGCTGCTGCTAAACGAGAGGTGTACGAAAAGTTGTTGCGTGTAGGTCCAAAGAAGTGGGCTCATTCACAATGTCCCGTTAGTCGTTATAGCACGCTTACGTCTAACGCTGCGGAGTCATTGAACAACAGATTGTTATGGGCTCGTAGATTACCGATATGTTCCATGCTTGAATCAATAAGGATAGTTATCGAGGAATGGTTCAGAAAAAGGAAGACGGCGGCTGTGCGTATTCAAGATATTTTTACTGAACAAGCATCTTTGAAGCTCGAAATACAACGTGAGAAATCGAGGACATACACTGCACAACATGTTGGGGATGAGGTGTACACTGTTTTCATAGTGAGCAATCCACAACCTCATATGGTCGATCTTGCATCTAGGACTTGCACGTGCCGAGAATTTCAAATGGACGGTATTCCATGTTCACACGCCATCGCTGCAATTAGGTATGTAGTTATACTCATTTAAATTTTGCTAGTTCATTACAAACAATTGATTTTTTTTATTCATTATTAATACATAAAAAATTCAGAACCTGTATCTGAATATGTGAGTCATTATTACACCCGAGAAGCACTAATTCAAACATATGCTGGCTCCATTATGATCGTGCCTCATTGAGATAATTGGATGCTTCCAGTTGCAATAGCTACAAGAGTTATATTACCTCCGGTTGTTATCCGATTGCCGGGTAGACCTAAGATGACTAGAGCTCGAGCAGGTGGTGAAAGAGCACGTCAACAAACTGGTGAAGCGGAGAGTAGTGTGTCTCGTCGAAGAAAATGCAGTAATTGTCGTCAATTTGGTCATAGGCGCTCAAAATGTCCGCTGCTAGTTGATGAGGTTGAGTCAAATTCAGAATGATTTTTTTAGTAATGTAATGTTCGCAACTTGTTTAATGTAATGTAATGTTTTCTACTCGTTGACGAGGTTGAGTCAAATTCAGTAATGTAATATGCTTGTTGAATCCTTATGTAATCTGTTTTTTCTATAATGTAATGTACGATGCTTGTAACTTAATAATATGATACTAATAATAAGAATAAGTTTAAGTTTCAAATAGGAAAAACATTTAGTTATTACAATAAAACAATCCTACAGTTCGTCACAAATAGAGAAACATATAATTGCTATATGGTTTCGAAATTCAGGAACTTTGGATTGAGCATATGGGAGCTTCAGTTTGCCACTGATGAATCGCTCGATCGCCATCAGTGCTAGCGGGCCGCTGTTAAGCAAGTGGTTGTTTTGTTTACCCTGCTTGAACCGTCTGTTCTTCGGGAGCACACAAAATTGCAGGGGGTCGGTTCTCATGGGAACTGCAGTGTTCTGATACCAAAACCTTGCATCGAGCAACAGCTTCCAAAACATGTCCGTGATACACGAGAGGTGCTCGATCCTCGCCATTTGTGCACTCTCTGAGCTCGTATACCAGGATGAGTCATAGAGATATACTATCCAATCAATTAAGCAAACTCTAACAACGACCCACTGACGGTCCAAACAACAGGGTATGATAATCTGTGCAAAAAAAAACATATTATTAAATAACGACATATTAAATTAGAAATGTAGAAATACAAAATACTTACATCAGCAGCTCCCCACCAAGGCACTGATGATGCCGCCTGATTCACACATGTCACGTGGCCCGTCTAGTAGTTAGGCATCGTAAAGTTCTCAATCACGTTACGTAGTTCAGGTGGATTTTGCACACTTTGAACGTTAGTGTACTTCAAGTGCCGGTAAGTGTTCAGTAAGCTCACCTGCATACACATTAATATAATTAGAAATTATAAGTTAGAAAATAATATAACATGTGAATTAATTATAATTTCAGCTTACAAAAAAATCAGAGGTCACCAGGATGGTCTTTCTTGCTGAAACACCTACAGACACGCCCTCCCGAGCATTCAACCTATGCCTCAGATAGAAGAGATACAGATCGAAATTCTACATGAAACACATTACAAATAAAATTAGTAGTAATTAACTGATGGTTGTGTCATGTGTGTACTGTAAATAACAATTAATATTACATACATCGGCCTCTACATGCATAAACATGTTCTGTATGTTGTTGAATTGAAGAGCCTCCATAAAATACCCGGTCTCAGGAATCCGTGCTTGTGCTTTCGATCCTTGTGCAAGAAAATTGAGATATCTCAATTGAAGATCTCGAGGAATGGGAGGTAACCCATGAGATCTACGCTCTGCAATGTACTCTGTAAAACTGCGGCCTCCACACGAGTGCGAGCAGGTCTTGCAGGCATCTGATCATAATGCTGACCCGGATCATAAAGCTGAGGCGGATCTACCACTGAAAGAGGTGTGGCCTGTATAGGAAATATCTCCTCAACGTCACTATCCGACCTCTCGGTGCGCTCGAAAGCCGATGATCGTCGCATATCAAAATGGTCGCCGTACGCTGAAGAATGCCCGATCTTGTGCACGGAATGACGGGTTCCAAAATATGAACTATGCTCTGGCTCTCTTGAAGGGGATGACACTGGTGGAGCTCTCAGAGGAGATGTAGCTCTCGGAGAAGATGGATCTCTCGGTGGCGATGGATCTCTCGGTGGAGATTGAACTAGAGTAGGAGATGGCCTACGATGTGGAGAATAGGCCGGACTATGTCGTGATCCTGAGCATCGAAATGAGTCTTTGAACTCGTCGAACCACTTCTTCAGAATCGACAATAACTTCTTGTGTATTTCTCAACCGCCCTTTCTGCGGCTGACTCTACAATCTGCTCCATCTGATCAGGGGTAATCGTGTACGATCCGTCACCGCCTCTATTCCCGCCAAAGCTACTACTAGAAGAGGAGGATGACAGCGTCCTAACCCGTTTCCCATCGTCTCGGCGCCTATGAGTTGACGAAGAAGGCCCGCTCCGATCTGGATGAACATGTGGTGATGGGATCTCCCTCCGTGCACGTGTCACCGGTGGGTCAACGTGAACTCCCTCTGCATTGTCTATCTGATGTGCGCATCGTGGCGGCTGAACCCCCTGTCTCAATGCATTATTATGCGGTACCCACAAGATATTCAAGACCTCCCGCCGATCCATACTCAACAGTGACTGATAATACCATGATAACTGCTCATCAACGCTGGCAGTCATCTCAGTCACCTCACTCTGCAATAGAAAAGAAATTAGAATGTTAATTTTAATTCGTTTATTTGATATTAAATTGTTTCATATTCATAAATATTAAAATTTACCTCTTCCATATGAAACATACGGTATATGACGTCAATTGGAATCCTGGAAATGAATCTCCAACGACAACATCTGGGCTAAATCTCCACATCACGCAATCGCCCAAATGTCTGGCTCATCCATGAAAATACCTCGAGCATCCAGACGTACAGTGCCCATGAAGGCCCGTACAAACTGTACTTCACATTATTCCAGTTTATGTTGTTCAAATAATGCAGCATCCAAAGAAAGGATATAGCCCCCCACGGGAATAGGCTGAACGCGGCTAGATCGTCTGCAAGCACCCACATCCACGAGTCAATCCTGACTGTCGCATCAGCCCCACGCAAAAATAAGGCAGCAAAGAGCACATGGGCCGCCTTAAGGTATAAATCACTGTCAGGATCTTCAACCAAGAGATTCGTGAAAGTCTTTAGTACAACTCCTCCTGTCGCGGAGGATTTGCCGCAAAACACATTATAAAGCTCGACCTGCCCTAAGTCATATGTAGGGCGTGTGTCGAAATCTGAATGGACAAAGCGAAGACCGCTAATCAAGCAGTATTCCTCTACACCGAAACGGTACCAACCTTCGTTCACAACGAAGAAGAAACCTTCGTCATCATCCTCGTCAGGCTCCACCATTCGCGCCACCAAATACGAAAGCGCGTCGGAACACTTCTGTCCCGATCTCCAGTCAACAAAGTGACCGAAACATCCATCCATAAACCGCTACAATAGAGCCTCACCTCCTACATGCCTTAATGTCTTGGAAATTGTTTCTAATATCGATTCCTTATAGTACGTGCTCGCTACTATAGACGAGTCCACAAGCTTATGTCTCAAATATGAGATCTATTATTAATTATTCATAAAATTAAATCAATCTATTACACTATTTAACAATTTAAATTAAATAATAAAATAATGATGAAATAAACAAAATTTAATAAACATGGGATCTATTATTAATTATTCATAAAATTAAATCAATCTATTACACTACTCAATTAATCATCATTTAATCAAATCTACACTTACAAAATTGGTTTGATATTGTTTTCTTGTTTACAAAAATTGTAGCACCTATAATTATAAATATAAATATTATATATTAAATGTTATAATTTTTTATGAAAAACCCGGACGTCACCTATTAAAACCCGGTCGGTTTCGATCGGGCACACGAACCGTCCGGGTTTTTGATTTTTTACCTTATTTTTACACTTTTTACATAATTATCATATAACTTTTATAATTTATATATTTTATTATGTTTTTCACCATATAATTTATTATAATTATTCTTTTAATTTTTGCACACATCTAATTTGTTAAAGCTTAAAATTTTGCACATATCAATCTATTACACTATTTAACAATTTAAATTAAATAATAAAATAATGATAAATAAACAAAATTTAATAAACAACTACTCAATTAATCATCACTTAATCAAATCTACACTTACAAATTTGGTTTGATATTGTTTTCTTGTTTACAAAAATTATAGCACCTATAATTATAAATATAAATATTTTATATTAAATGTTTTTATTTATTTTTGATAAATCCGGAAGTTATTTTATTAAACCCGGATGTCATCTATTAAAACCCGGTCGGTTTCGGTCGGGCACACGAACCGTCCGGCCGGGTTTTTGATTTTTCACCTTATTTTAACACTTTTTTACATAATTATCATATAAGTTTTATAATTTATATATTTTATTATGTTTTTCACCATATAAGTTACTCCCTCCGTCCTGGAAAATGTTTAACACTTTGACTTTCACGGGTTTTAAGAAAAATTGTTGACTTTTGTGTAGAGTGTGTAAGGAGTGTAAAAGGTGTAATGAGTGGAGTGTGAAATGAGTGTAAAAGTAGAGTTAGTGGAGGTTGGGTCCCACATGATTTATAATTTTTAATTGGATTGTGTGTATAGAATAGTTACTATAAATGGAAAGTTTGAAGTATTAAACACTTTGGTGGACGGCCTAAAAAGGAAATATGTTAAACACTTTCGTGGACGGAGGGAGTATTATAACTATGCCCAATTTTATTCTTTTTATTTTTGCACACATCTAATTTGTTAAAGTTTATAATTTTGCACACATCTAATTTGTTCAAGCTTATAATTTATGCTTAGATACTTTATTTGTGTTTTTCAATTTATGCTTAGATACTTTTTTTTTATAAAATAACCCTCCTATATTTAACAACATGACAATATTCTAACATATTGTGATATAGTAATAAGGAAGAGGTCGAAAATTATAATTATTTTTTATATGTTATTTAATAAATGAAATTAATTAAATTACTAGAAAGGAGATTCAAAAATCCGATCGCCAAAACATAAAACCCGGACGGTTTTGTTCCCCACACAAACCGTCCGGGTTTTATTTTCTTCTATATATATTTTATTTTATTTTTACAAAATAACTATATTATATTTATTTAACAACATGAGTAATCAAATGAAGACTAAACATATATTAACATGATAATCACATATAAACAAATAACATGATAATCCACACTAATGTATTTAACATCATTTAATCATAATCACATATAAATCACAATAAATACCTCTATTTATCAAATATAAATCATAATTAACATTTTTTTTAAAAATACCTCTTGTGTCATTTTTTTTACACGTGAAGTAAACAAAAAAAGTCATTGCTCTCCCACTTCTCCGGCCTAAATAATTAAATCAAACTTAAGTTTTATAACAAAAAATATGAAATTAATGTTTTTTACCATTATAATTAACAATTTTGCAAACCTCGTTGAATTTGAATAATTATTTCGAAGAACTTCTCTCTCGAACTTAATAACCTGGCAAACAAAATCTGGAGACACAATGAATTGAAAAAAATTAGGTGAACATGGATTTTAAAAAATCAAACTGCTGGAATTGATAAAATAAATTACATACCTGGAGAATTAAAAAAAAATCGATAATCACCACCCAAAGTATGTGAAACTTCTCTCTCTCTCTATTTTTGCAAAAACCCGACGATATAATCTGTAAGAATCAAAACCCTTTCACTCTCTCTTTATACATGCATATAATCTCTCTTTCCTTCTAAAAATCAATGCCTATTTGACTTGTGAATACATGGACGACACCGGCTGACGCGGGCCTGTAGGGCTGACGCTGCATGGCAGAGCGGGACCCACACCTGGTTGGGGCTGCATAAAGCAGGTTGAAGCGACATAAAGCTACCCAATTGCAGTTGACCGAGACACTTAGTGTTAGGTTTAAGGTTATTTTTGTAATTTTGGGTATATTTCACATACTTTTTACAATTAGGGTATTTTTAGTGTACATATTATGTAATAGGGTATTTTACATAATTTACCCAAATAATAATATAGTTTTAAATTTATACAATATTTTAATTTTATTTTAAAGAAAATACCACATATTTTAAAATAATCATTAAAAAAAATTATATTTATTTCAAAATATAAATTATTGATATATTATAAAGTTTTGTTATCAGGTAACATACACACACGACTCAAACACGACACGATAATCTCATGTTCTTATGCATCATGTCACGTTATCGTATCATGTAAAAAATTAATAATTCTACTCCAATTTGCTTCTATTGTGATACATTGAAAGGTTACAGTAGTCTATTCATTTCTTTGGAGTACAAGGTTGAATTAGTGAAAATGAGAGATATTAAAAGGTGAGAGAGTTTTATTAAATAATGAAGAGGTATGATTACATCCATTAAAATAATCTACATAATTATTTCAAAATTGTTATTCAATGATTATATCCATTAAAATAATCTACATAATTATTTCAAAATTGTTATTCACCTTAATTAATAATAAATAAATTAAATAGACTTAATTTTTTTTAGATGCATGACAAATTAAATGACTTTGTTCTTTTTACCAAAGATGCAAATTTTCATTTATGTTAAAATCATTAATAAGTAGTTTTCCCTCTCCCACAATAAATGACTTGTTTTTTTTTTTTACCAAAAAACATTCACAAAAATATTCCAATCAAGTCAATAAATGAAGTAATTTTATTAGATTTGCAAGAGGACAACGGTGACTCATAAGCGCGACTTTCAAATTTGAAATACTCGACCGTTAACCCATCCCCTTTTAAATCACTCCCCTTTCTTCATTCCATTTTCACTACTACTATTCTCAGCTCTCACTAACTCTCAACTCTTCAATGGCGGCCATAGTAGAAAACCCCACCATTTTAGCTGAACCAGTGCCCACCAAGAGAGGGAGAACTAAAAAGGCGCTGAAGTCATCAAATGTGGCCAACATTGCCGCCGGAAACTCCTCCCCCACTGCCGCTCCGCCACCGGAAATCCCCACCGGGAAAGAGAACGAGGGGAGTCTCTCGCAGAAGAAGACAAAGAAAGGAGCCTCGAAGGGGAAGAAGCAACAGTCGTCTGAGGTTTCATCCTTCGAGAAGCATCTGCAGGAAATGCAGGAGCAGCTGGAGAAACTGAAGATCGAGAAGGAGCAAACCCAGAAGATCCTGAAGGCGAAAGAGGAGTCCCTCAAAATCAAGGAGGAGGAGCTCGAGACCCGAGATCGCGAGCAGAAGAAACTCAAAATCGAGCTCAAGAAATTGCAGAAAATCAAGGAGTTCAAGCCCACTGTGGTTAGTTCTCTTCCAATTTTGTTTGCTATTGCTCATTTGCTTCAGATATTGGCCTAATTGAATTAGGGTTTCGCAGACATTCCCTTTAGGGCAAGAGAAGGAGAGAAAGAAGTGTGGAACGAAGAGGCCTTCGCCTCCCTACGTTTTGTGGTGCAAAGACCAGTGGAATGAGGTATAATTGATTCTTCGTCCAATTTGAAAATATCAATAAATATGTTAGAATTTTCTTCTGATGTTATTCGCATTAGGTGAAGAAAGAAAACCCAGATGCAGAATTCAAGGAGGTTTCAAACCTTTTAGGGTCGAAATGGAAATCAATCACTGCAGAAGAAAAGAAGCCCTACGAAGAAAGGTACCAAGCAGAGAAGGAGGCCTATTTGAAGATTGCGGGAAACGAGAAGCGCGAGCTCGAGGCTATGAAGCTTCTAGAAGACGAGCATAAGCACAAGACTGCAATGGAGTTGCTCGAACAGTATCTTCAGTTCAAGCAGGAGACAGAGAAAGAAAACACCAAGAAATCAAAGTAACTCACTCAAATTTTTCGACCCTTGTTTGCATTAGTAACTCGTTTTTTTCTGATGTTTTTGCTTGTGGTTTGATAGGAAGGAGAAAGACCCTTTGAAGCCCAAGCATCCAATGTCGGCCTACTTCATCTTCTCCAATGAGCGCAGAGCTGATCTTGTTGCAGAAAACAAGAATATCTTCGAGGTAAATAAAGTAAATCCACTTAATAGGGCTGATGATTTTGGTGAAATCTTATTGTTCTTGATTGAGATTTGGGGCTGAAGAGGAAAATCATTTTTGTGTTGTAAAGGTTGCAAAGATCACAGGTGAGGAGTGGAAGAACATGTCTGAAAAAGAAAAGTCCCCTTATGAGCAGGTCAGTTTGGGTTTGTGATGGTTGTAATTTGTGACTTTTTTGTATACTAAATTGGGTTTTGCTTGATAAATATGTAGATTGCATTGAAGAACAGAGAGCAGTATGCGCAAGAGATGGAAGTGTACAAGCAGAAGAAGGAAGAAGAAGCTGCAAACCTCAAGAAAGATGAGGAAGAGTTCATGAAACTTCAGAAGCAAGAAGCTATGCAGCTGCTCAAAAAGAAGGAGAAGACTGAAACTCTAATCAAGGTTTGCTGGATTTGAGGCCTTCTTCATTAATCATGTCATTTCACTCGAGTATTATATATTTATTCTTGAATTTGTAATGCAGAAAAACAAAGAGAAGAGGCAAAAGAAGAAGAATGAAGAAGGAAAGAAAGTAGATCCCAACAAACCAAAAAAGCCAGCCTCTTCTTTCTTGCTTTTCAGCAAAGAAACTAGGAAGTGTTTAATGGAAGAACGTCCTGGCATCAACAACTCTACAATCACTGCTCTCATTTCTCTCAAGTGGAAGGTAACAGATAAAGAATTAAAAGAAACTCTCATTTCTTTTATGAAGCTGCGATTAACAAAACTATGTTATTGTTGAATTGTGCAGGAAATAAGTGAGGAAGAGAAGAAGGTTTGGAATGAGAAGGCTGCTGAGGCAATGGAAGCGTACAAGAAAGAATTGGTGACATACAATGAAACATTGGCAGCCGGAGAGGAGAGCAAGAGTGATTAACTTACTTAAGATTGGATGTTGTTGTTCAACTGGGATTTTGTTGAACAATATTATATGTAGACCTGATTTTAGAGCTTTTGTTTTTGTTATCTTTAGGATCAAGATGTAACTGCAGTGCTGCTAATTTCTCTAGTAACTCTTATATTGTTGAGATAATTCTCTCATTTATCTGTTCTGTTTCAAATTTCTATTAAGCAAATTCAATTGTCGACAGTTTTCTTTGCGAATTTTAATTAGTAAAGTGGCATGATGGAAGGAAATAAGGGAATTGGGATCGAGTTAAACTCTATAAACTTTGTAAATTGTAACTACTTTGTTATATAGATAATTTTCTACAATGAAAAATAAAGTTTGGACGAAAATCGATCGAATGAGAATATTAATAGAACCTTAACCAACGTAATATAATTTTCTACAAAAAAATTTTATAATATTTTCATGTAGTAATAGAATAACCAACGTAATCGAATGAGAATATTAAAAATCTATGGGATTATACTTTTTTTTCTAGGAAAATCTATGTTTATTTTAGAATTTCAAATATCAAATTAGATAATTTATCAGAAACTCAATTAGAATTGTAAAACTGTTCCGACGGTTCAGTTTCAAATTATAACCACGTGGTTTACTGACATTTTTATTCCAGTTCTAAATATTTAGAATCATGAATGGCGGTTTTGAATTAACCATCAGTTCCTCGATATTTTATTTTTTTACATTTTTCCATCTATAATTCACTTTATTTAATATATATAGAATTTTGAAAGCGGTTTCAAAAGAATTGACAATTTTTGAACCAGAGATTTCGGACGGTTCTGATTGAGAACCGTAAATCGTAACAATCACGGATTGATTATGATTTTGAAATAATAGAATTGTGAACTGACGTTACAATTACGGTAATTGTAAACATCTCTAAATCAAATACTTCATCCGTCCACCAAAATTATTTACATTTTATTATATTTGAATATCCAATAAAATAGTTTACATTTAAAATTTCCTTTTATAATAAATGAACTCACTACTCTCACTATAAATAATTCAATTTAAAATATTATATTAAATGAAACTCAAATTT
>JAPKLX010001564.1:4008-19883 GCA_026898415.1 Leonotis leonurus | reverse complement strand
TATATGATTAATATTTTTATAAATTTATACAAATATAATAAAAAAAAAATAAGACTATATATTAAATATATTAATCTTTATATATTACTCCCTCCGTCCACGAATTTCCTTCCTAATTTGCCATTTTAGTCCGTCCACGAAAAAGCTTCCTAATTCAACTTTCCATTTATGGAAAGTGGACCCACCACACTCTCTACACACAACTCAATTTAATATAATACATTAAGTGGGACCCAACATCCACTAACTACACACAACATAATTTAAAACACTATATTAAGTGGGACCCAAACTCCACTCACTACATATCATCACACAAAGTCAAAGCACTACATAAAAACCCGCATCGGGTCAAACTAGGAAGGAAATTCATGGACGGAGGGAGTATGATTAAATGAATATTTTAAAATATCTTATTTCGATTGACAACTAATCAATTGATATAGTCCTAATGAATCCTAGTTACTTCCTATGTCGTGATCAATGTAAGAAAAAACCATACTTATCAAATTTGAATGAGTCAAAAAATTTTTAAATGGCAAAGTTTTCCTTCATGATATCGATATGTTAGAAACTCTTTATTATGGAATAGTAGTTCTTCATGTCCATATCCACAAAGTAAATGATATTAAATTTCATCCACGAAGCTATTTATAAATTTCAAATGTCTCTCTAATTCACACATATTAAGGTCGGGGGCCCTACTCTCGCGAGTATGCATATGGTTGTCGCCTTCTTCTGGTTCTTTCTATCAGTATGGCTTCATCGGGTACCGTCGCGGTATACGATGGTCCGGCATGGAAATCACGAGCTTCCCTCATGAATTCTTCAGGTGGCGGTGGTGCTTGTTGATTTAAAGGTAAGGCTCCATGTGCAGCATTTCCTTCCACCATTTGATGTTAGTTCATCTTGAGATCAACCACCTTCATGTTAGCAAAAGATTCTGATAACTCTTGTAAATCTTCAAGTCCGATTCTTTCAAGGTTATTCATGATTTTTCACCTTGAAATAATCGTACATATCTTTCTACTTAAGGATCTTTGCCTTTATCCTTTACTGGTAAATGATATTTTTGTCCTTCGGTGAATAGCATCTTGTTTCTTCTTTCTGAACGAGATCTATTCTCCAATTGGCCTACTCGACTCTGAATATCTTGCAAGATGGTTAGAATTTCATCTTGTTGTGTGGATATTCTGTTTATCTCCTGGGGTAATCTTTTCAGGCGGTTGCCATAATTTTGCACCGTCTTCTGGATCTCCCTTAAATCAACCGAGAATTTTGAATTATCCGAGTTGATTTCTTGGAAGACTGGAGTAAACTTCCATCTTTCTTGACTCATTAGAAATGGGTCGAATGTCCCATTTCCATTTGCTGGTTCATCTCTTGTTGAAGTGAATGGCCTACTCGGAGTAGATCTTGATATCTACTCATCATGACGATGATCCGTAGACTTTCTTCTACAGATACAGAACCATGAGTCATTTCGTCCAATTTGTCAGCTCAAAAAAGGAATTTTTCTTGGTGCTTTCTTGTAGTAATCTCCAATTTTTGGAGAAAATACTTGTAACAGAAGCATCTCGGATAATTGTTCGGATCCATATTTTCTTGGGGTCTCCTCCGTTAGGAAATAATTAAATGCAATAAATACATATAATTCATTAATAAACCTAGGGCTCTGATACCATTTTCGAAGCGTTAAATAATGTCAAGATTTATCTCAAAACATGCAAATAAAATATCAACATGTTCTAATTTTAATGAATAATATGCTCAAAAAATTTCATAAAAATCCGGTTGTGAAAAACAAAAATCCGGTCGGTACATATTCAAAACCCGGTCGGTTTTGGTCTCAAAACCCGGTCACTATTCATCGCCCAGATTTTGATTTAATATGAAAACCTTCCTTCTTTTATTCTTAAATTACCATCTTAAAATATTTTGAGCATCTTATTAATTGAAATCATTTTGAAATACTAATTATTAATTAACCATATATGTAATAGAGAAATTTGTCTTTTAAATAAGCATTTTGAAGAGATAAGCGGGGTAAAATAGTCCTTTTGGGCACTTTTCCTAAACTTTTACAAAAGAGGGCACTTCTCATGTTAGTTTTAGAGAAGATGGCATTTTTCATGAATAACCCTTATTAATATAATGAATTAAGGTTATATTTAATGTTTGATTAACATTAAAAAATAAAAATATATATTAAATTTTGATAAATATCGGTATATACTGATATACTGAACTTTTGGTATATACTGAAATATCGGTACATACCGATATACCGAATATATCGTATGTACCGAACTTTAAGTATATACCGTATATATCGAAAATTCGGTATAGTTCAGCATACCGCGGTATGGCCAAAATCCATACCGATACCGTACCGAAAAGTTTCAATACGGCATCATACCGTAATGAAAAAATTGGTATACCGTTAATTACAATATTTTTAATTTTTTTTCGGTACGGCATGCTCGGTATACCGAATTTTCTGTATATTTACCCAGGCCTACTACCTTTTATGTTTTTAATGGGGAAGCTTGACCATAAATTGAGTGTGAGGAGTAGGTTGTTTGACTAGTTGACTTGGGCAATCTTAGTGGAAATAAAGCTACAAGATAGTACAAATTAAAGTCCTTAGTGGAAATAAAACACACCTTTACAAATTTTTAATTTAAAGTATTCATATTTATTTAGGTGGATCCAAGGAAAGCAGCACATCAAATTCAATAGAAAATTATATCTTTTACTACATTAGTAACATAATTTGTTTATTTTTATATAAAATAAATATAATACTCCCTCAATCCCACTAATTACGACCCATTTTTCATTTTGGGACATTCCATTAATGATTCATTTTCTTATTTGGTAAAAATTTGCACACGAGTTGTTTCTTATTGTTTGTGTAATAGGAAAATATTGAGCATGTTTTGGTAGTCGTATAAAAAGTAAATGAGTCATTATTAGCGTAACAGATGGAGTAAAAATGACTTTTAAGGAAAAGGATGCTAAAAAATAAAAAATAAAAATTGTAGCTAAATACTTCATTTGTCCACAATAAGTGTATCTTATGTGTGTGAACACAAATTTTAAGAAAAACTATTATATGTTATTTTAGTGGAGAAATATGCCCACTAACGCTGATGTGAGAAATTTTTAATCTCATTTTTTAATGTTAAAAGTACATAAATTTTGGTAATTTTATAAATATTAATAAGTGATGTGATTTTTTATATTGGAAGATATGTGAATAAAATGTAAACAATACGCACTTTGTAAACAATCCGTTTAAATAACAATAATACACTTATTGTGGACGTAAAAAATATTAAATTAAATAATAAAAGCAACCTTAATAGTTGATAGGGTGACAGTTTACAACATTGGATAATGAGAAATTATTTTCAATTAGACTGCTAATTATCCTTTAAATTTATTACTTCATCCGTCTTCCTATTTATGTCATATTTTGATCGAAACAATTGAAATAAATTATATTATAATCTGTATTTTTTCAATTACAAAAGGTGTTCGTTCACTCATTTCATTTTCCACCACCCAATTTTCAAAGGAACTTTAAATAATATCATATTCAAGATCTAGAAGTATTGATTTGATATCTAGTTCAGTGAGGGCTAATATGATTTCCAAAATATTTATTATGATTAGGCATGCAATATAGAATAGTCCAAAACAAAAGAAAAACAAGATAAATAATTGAAAGTTGATGAGATTATTCTCTCACAAGGGTGGATCGGTTCAATAAAAAATAGTAGAACAATGTAATTTTTTTCGGCATGTATTTCATAAACTTGAATACCTAATAGCTAGTTAAGTCAGACTATGTTTGGTATCTGAGATACGATACTAATCTCATGATAATTACTTTATGATTTTTCGAACCATAAGGTAAGTATTCTCGGGCTTAACTAGTCTACCAAAGAGGGCCTTTAGTTATTATCAAAATGAAGTATATTTCTTATTCTAAAATTGAAACAATAAAGAATCTAAGATAAAAGAGAATGAAGCTTTAGTTGAAGAATTTTTTAATGGTGAACCAAGGAATAAGTGTTGGGAAGAACATCGTGACCATAATTAATTCTCTTTATCACCAAATTGATTATAGGGTTTTGATTCGATTCTTAAGCAGATCATTACTAACCCCTAATAGCATATCATTTCCTATCGCGAGTCAACTTCTCCAACCTTAAAAGTCTATTTAGTACTAAAATTGATTCAATGAAATTATTTCCTTGATGTATTTCATTTGTCTATAAAAGAGTGTGTAATACCAAAATTTGAATAGATCACGGTCTCGTCTGCGACTCTATAGTCTAAATATTCAAATATATTACATCAAATATTAAATTTTTATATATTTTATCTGTCTCGCTAAACGATTACAATAGATTGAACAAGCATATTAAAAAAGTTAGATTTTGTGATTTAAAAAGTGAAACTTTGTATTTTAAATGCAAATTCCTTTTTATTTTTGAGAAAGTCTATCATTTTTCATGGCACGATTCAATAAAAAAACATTATCACTTTTAGCTCGACGAATCACGTATTAATTTAAATAAACCAAACTCTCATTGTGCTTCAACTAGTTTGCCGTTGCTTGCAGGTCGCTAGAATTGACACTCTATTAATTACAACTCACATATTGACCTCTTCTATATATGCTCACATCCACATCCACATCGTCATCTTCTTCATTATTTTCTTTCTTTTTTATATAATTTTCTTTTTATTTTTGCGAAGACCACCATTGCTTTTTAGACGGAGGCAAAATAGATACTGAGCATCCCGAATTGAATGAGATCATTTATTGTCTAATAGCGTTTTATCTCATACTGTATTAATACGAGAGAAACACGTCAAATAACTACTGTTCAAGAATACTAGAAGGTGTTCACTAAATACGATCTTACAATTAAACAATTGAATATTTCAATAAGAGGCATGCACACTCTCACTCACAAGTCACACCTACTTTCACAAATAGTAAAAAACGAAAAAACTTTAGGCCTATTTAAGCATTTTATAGCAGGCCTGGGCCTGAGTTTAAAGTACAGGCGCGTTAGAGGCTCATTTACAAGGAAGCCTGATGATTAGTTGGCAAATTTAACGATGATATTCACTATATAGGATGATTAAAAAAACCTCCCCGTTTTCCGTTATTTTTTACCCTAAAAATTAATAAAATATTAATAATTTTAGTTAAATTGAGCCAAGAATTATGGGATGGAGGGAGTACAATATATTGTCGCTTGTATGTCAATACACATAGATTGTTTGATTAAATGTCTGAAGGAATGTTAAGAAAAATGTGTTGTGAGAAAATTGACACTGTATTATAAGAAAAAAATTAAAATGTCTATTTTTAGTGGAGAATGACCCATTAAATAAAATATATATGAGGTTTAAATTATTAAGTGTTATGTATGACCATATCTAACAAAAAGAACAATACATTTTTTATAGACAATTAAAATTAAAAATAAGGATATATTTTTCATGGACGAAATGAGTAGGTCAGCATTGTATTGTAGCAATCACAATTGTGCATCCAAAAAGTATGGGCCTAGGTAATAGATATAGTTCAGGCCTGTTTGAGGCCCACTATGGAATGAATAGTTGACAATTTTAACATTAATATTCACTCTAATTAGGTTTATTGAGAAATTATTAGTTATTGATTTTTAACATTAATTGAATAATATAAAAATACAAATAAAATAAAAATAAATTAGGTGGACGGACATATATATGAAAACTTAAAAGTTATAAATTCACTACGAGCTTCCATCTTTGAAAAACACTTGCTATAACACCATTTCGCCTCTTCCATATATACCATCACCAATTTTATCATCTGCATTATTCATTATAATTTTGTAATATAATTAACTCACATATATGTACCTCTTGTTTTGCATATTGAACTTTGTAGGATTAACCTTGTTTTGTCATTTTTTGTTCCAATTCCTGCATAAACAATCAAAAGAGCTTTATTGTTTATTCTCTTGTATGGTAGCAATTCATCAACACCACTGATATCTCATCTGATATATATGTTCGATACAAATAAACAATATCAATCGCTGATAGGATGTAGCCTCACTAACAGGTTCACTAACAGGCCCAAACAAGACTAAGGCCCAAGAGCCCGGGAGCTCGGCGCAAAAGCCCAGTCACTTCGGCCCAAGAGCTCGGGAGCTCGGCCCAAAAGCCCAGTCACTTCGGCCCAAGAGCCCAGCAGTTCGGCCCATAAAGAAGCCCAGAAGTCACTTCGGCCCAACAAGCACGGCCCACCTCAGCCCACTCCGGCCCACTACCCCACGATCTCGCTCGTAGTAACTGTAATTTGTTATGTATAAATAGTGATGCTAAGGTAGATTAAAGGGATTCTGGATACTCTCTCAAAAACTGAAGATCAATACAAAGGATTTCTCACCTCCGTGGACGTAGATCTAATTAAAGATCGAACCACGTAAATCTCGTGTTCATCTTGTTCTTTATTTTATCATCGTAAAAGTACTCTAAAAATTGATGATCGAACACTGGCGCCGTCTGTGGGAACCGTATAAATTATGTGAAATCGATCAACGTTTTCTGAGTGAAGATACGATGGCGAAATCTACCTGCTCCACCGCTGCTGCCGCCAAGGGAAAACAAAACCAAGCTAATCCGTCTGTCATTCCACCTCGCACGTCGGCCAATGAGGAGGACGTACTCCAAGTCCGACGCGATTCTATAATCCGTCGGACTCCTGACGGCCATATGGAGGACGTGTTATCAGGTCGCTCTGATGGTTCAACTGATAACGGTGAACCAAACCGAGGAGATCAGCGACACGAGAATGCCGCACTCCAACCTCAGCTCGGAGACGCGCTCAAAGCGTACTTAGATCTCCACGAACAAGACTTCCTCAAGTTCGCCGAACAACATCGGCAACAAAGTCAAGGCGGAGATAAAACTGAACCACAGCGACCTCGGCCCTCGAGCCTCCAAATTGTCGAGGGAAGAAATGACGAACTTCCCCAAAGACAGCGTGATCGTCGAGGAAACACTAACCTCGCTTCACCTCGGCGTGGTTCGACATCACCTCGTCGAAATGTCGGTCCTTCCCGACGTGACGAGGATGACCACAGAGAGGGGAGATTCACTGTTTACAGTCGAATCGCTACCCCTTTCACCAACAAAATACTCTACACTCCGCTCCCGTCAACATATAGGGTGCCACCAATCAAACCCTATAACGGTTCTTGTGACCCTAGCAACTTCCTGTCACAATACCAATACAACATGTTGAACCAAGGGCTAGCTGAAGATGTCTACATGTGCAAAGTCTTTCCCGAACTGCTGATAGACAACGCACGAAAATGGTTCGACAACCTCCCACGCTGCAGTATAGGGTCGTATACCGACCTGCTGGACGCCTTCGAGCGTCGTTCTTCCAGAAAGCCGAAGCTAAGATCAGCTCGGCCCAATGAGAGCCTTAAGGTCGACCGCCTGTCAGACGACGTCCTCATCTCGGCATTCCAAAATGCCATTCACTCCGGCACTCTCTTCAGGGAGCTCGTAAAAGAGCGCCCCCAAACCTCCAAATAGCTATGGAGGATTGCTGATACATTCGCCGAGGCGGATGAAGCCGATAGAAGAAAAAGGGCGGTAGACCGACCTGAAAGTCACGACAAAAGAAAAAGGGAAGAACGTACTGATCATGGGCAGAACCGACGAGGTGCCCTTGAGAGGATACAGCGAGGTCCGCTGGCATCCCGCCTCGGACCTCAGCCCAACCAAGATCAAGGTCAGTTCACTTCGCTGACAAAACCCCGAGCTGAAATATACGAGCTTCATGCAAGCTTATTTCAGAAGCCACCGCCATTGTCCCGAAGTGGATCGAAGCGACGGTCCAGAGACAAGTACTGCAAATTCCACGACGACCACGGCCATGACACCGAGGACTGCCGAAATCTCGCCTCGGACATAGACCACCTGGTGCGAGATGGTACCCTCGATAAATACTGAGGTCGCAGCCAGCAAGACACCCGGCCTCAAGGGAAAGGTAAACGAAGAAAGAATGGAGGGGAAAATTGCTATCCCCATCAAGACAAGAAGTCAAAGCACGATGACGAGGACGAAGACGAAGACCAGACTCAATATGACAGAGTCATCGCTGCCATCACCGGGCTACCTCAAGGCGCGACGAAGTCCTCGTTAAAAGCCGAGGCCCGAAGTCAACCAAAAGAAGAACCTTCACAAAAAAGGTTCAAAAAGGACGAGGTCGTCACCTTTTCGAGCGACGACCCAGTCCCCCATACTGTACCTCATCAAGACGCTACCATCATCAAAGCTGTGGTGGCCAATAAATTGGTTCACCGAGTGTTCATCGATAGCGAAGCCTCGGTAAGCGTGCTCTTCAAGAACTGTTTCGATAAACTCGATATCGAAGAAGCACGCTTAAAACCAGCATTCGTCCCGTTGAAGAACTTCACACAAGAAGAAACCTCAACGGAGGGTACTATTTCACTCCCCGTAACAGTTGGAAGGAGTCCGTTATCTTCTACAAAGATAATCCATTTCTTCGTTGTCAAAGTCAACTCCCCCTACAACATCATCTTGGGAAGAGATTGGCTAATAGCGACGAGGGCGATCTGTTCGGCCTACCACCTAACGATCAAGATTCCATCTAAGAACGGGGTGATTACGCTTAGAGGAAACCAAAAACAGGCTAAGGAGTGCATGCAGGTCGCACTCCGAGGTTCCATGGTGCAGCATCCTCAAGCATAGCAATTACAGAACCCCGAGATGAAATCGACGTCACCTCCTGTGGAGCCAGTTGAAGACGTCGTACTATACGAAGATGACGTGTCTAAGGTCGTCAAGGTAGGGTTCGTCGGAGGAAACGAACTCCGAAGTCAAGTTGTCCGATTACTTCGGGAATTCAGATACATCTTCGCTTGGTCACCCTTAGACATGACTGGAGTATCACCAAGCGTCATCACTCATCACCTCAACATTGACCCCGAGGTGAAGCCAGTTCGGCAGAAGTAACGAGCATTTGCAGCCGAGAGAAACCAAGTGATCCACGACGAGGTACGCCAGGTACAACAAGCAGATATCTTGTTCGAGGTGAAGTATCCGACGTGGCTGGCCAACCACGTAATGGTAATGAAACAAGGAGGAGGGTGGCGAATGTGTGTCGATTATACCGACCTCAACAAACACTGCCCTAAGGACTGCTACCCTCTCCCCAACATTGACAAGAAGGTTGAAGCCCTCGTTGGTCACGAGGTGTTCAGTTTCCTAGACCTGTACAAGGGGTATCATCAAGTCCTCATGAGTACCGAAGACGCCCCGAAGACAGCCTTCGTCACGGACTTCGACATTTTCGCGTATAAGAAAATGCCCTTTGGACTAAAAAACGCTGGAGCAACATACTAAAGGATGGTCGACAAGATATTTGCACTTCACATCGGTCAGATTGTCGAAGTATAACACTTGCCTAAACGACCTCCAGGTCGTCTTCAACCTGCTACACGAAGTAAACCTAAAGTTAAACCCGGGAAAATGCACGTTCATGGTCCAATCTGGAAAGTTCCTAGGATGTTGGGTCTCTCGCAAAGGACTAAAAGCCAACCAAGCGAAAGTCAAAGTTGTCCAGAAAATGCAAGTACCGAAGTCTATTCACGACGTGCATAGATTGACGGGCTGCCTGGCTGCACTAAGTCGTTTCCTATCTAAAGCCGCCGAGAAGCAACTTCCATTCTTTAAAATTCTAAAGAAGGCTCCGAACTTTGAGTGGAACGACGAGCATAAATTGGCCTTCGAGAACTTAAAGAAGTATCTCGCAAATCTGCCCACCTTATCCGTCCTTAAGGAAGGCGAAGTCCTCTCTCTATACCTCGCCACCTCGGACGAATCAATAAGTGCAGTCCTAGTGCGAGAAGGACCTCGGCAGTTACCTGTTTACTTCATAAGCCGAGCACTAAAAGGACCAGAAATGAGGTACCAACCCCTGGAGAAGGTCGCGCTCGCGCTAGTAAACGCCGCAAGAAGACTTCGGCCATATTTTCACGCTCATCCAATACAAGTCTTGACCGACCTCCCACTTCGGCAAGTACTCACAAAGCCCGAAGCTTCAGGACGAATTGCCAAATGGGCGGTAGAGCTCGGCGAACACACGATCTCCTTTGCACCTCGGCAGGCTATCAAAGGACAAGCACTAGCGGACTTCCTAGTAGAAGCAGTATTCGTGGAACCTCCGAAGCCCACCGAACCGGTCAAGGAGAAAATCCAAGAGGAAACACCGAAGTTACCTCCAATGGATTGTTGGAAAATCTATGTGGACGGAGCTTCAGGCCACAAAGGAAGTGGAGCCGGAATTTTGCTCGTCAGTTCGGAAGAAAAAGAAACCACTTACGCTCTACGGTTCAAATTCCTGACAATAAACAACGAAGTGGAATACGAAGCCCTAATAGCTGGACTTCGCCTTGCGCAAACTCTTCAACTACGAGCCGTCCAAATTCACAGTGACTCACAAATTATAGTGAGTCACGTGTTAGGCAAATACGAGGCACGAGGTGAACGGATGAAGAAATATCTCCACAAGGTCAAAACCCTACAACAAAGCTTTTCATACTTCGAGTTAATACGAATCCCGAGAGGTGATAATGACCGAGCTGACGCACTAAGCAAACTCGCATCATCATCCACAACCTCTCATGTGGAAGAAGTACAAACTCGAAGTATAGACGAGGCCGAAGTAAATACGGTGACCGATGACGAACCGAACTGGATGACACCTCTTTATAATTACTTAGGAAGAGACGAACTCCCTGCTGATAAGGTCGAAGCTCGGAAGCTTCAGAGCAAGTCAGTTAAGTACATTCTAGATCGGGGAATACTGTACAGAAAGTCGTACCTTCAACCTCTTCTAAGGTGTGTAGGATCCAACCAAGCAAACTACGTACTATGTGAAATACATGAAGGATCCTGTGACAGTCACATTGGAGCTCGTGCCTTAACTAGTAAGGTCATGAGATGGGGGTAGTATTGGCCGACCATGCTTCAAGACGCAATTGACATCGTCAATCAGTGTCCGAAGTGCCAACTCCATGCAGTAGTAACAAGGATACCTCAAACCGAGCTGACTAGCATGCAAAGTCCTTGGCCATTCATGCAATGGGGGATAGACATCGTTGGCCCGTTTGAGCGAGCTCCTGGCCAGCTGCGATTCCTTATAGTAGCCATCGACTACTTTACGAAGTGGGTAGAAGCAGAACCCGTGGCGAAAATTACAAGTAAAAAAGCCCTAAACTTCGTTTGGAAAAACATAGTCTGTCGCTTCGGCATACCCCATGTCCTTGTCTCAAATAATAGAACTCAATTCACGGACAAGACATTCCGAGAATGGTGTGACGAACTCCACATCCAGCAGAAATTCACTTCGGTGGCACACCCTCAGGCAAATGGACAAACCGAAGTCACGAACCGAACAATAGTGAAAGGGTTAAAAACCCGCCTCGACAAGGCCAAGGGAGATTGGGCGGAAAATTTACCCCAAGTTCTGTGGTCCTACCGAACTACTCCCCGGACATCACACGGAGAAACTCCGTACAGCCTTGTCTATGGAACCGAGGCAGTGATCCCAGTAGAGATCGGCTTGCCGAGCCCCCGAACACTTAACTTCGCCTCCCAAGATAACGAAGAAAGACTTCGAACTAATTTGGATTTGTTAGAAGAAAAACGAGAACAAGCCTATGTACAAGAAGCCCGGTATAAACAGCTAGTAGCTCGGTATTATAATAACCGAATGAAGCATCGGCAGTTTCAAATAGGCGACCTCGTACTTAGGAATAATGAAGTTAGTAAGGCAGAAAAGCTCGGCAAATTGGAAGCTACTTGGGAGGGACCCTACCGAATCCAAGAAGTCCTCGGCAAAGGATCATACAAGCTCGCCCATTTATCTGGGGAATCAGTACCCCGAACTTGGCACATTTCCCATTTAAAACAATATTATTTGTAAAGATAATTCAAAATTTTCCATGTTAAGTCTTTACATATTTTATAGTATATGTTCTTTATCATTTCGAGTCCAAATCAAGCAAAACTCCAATTTTGGAGTAGCACCTAAACGCGCGTAAGGAGACCACTCCTATCGATAAATTCGACAAACAAGGAAGCCTCAACTTCGTCTTTTAAACGAAGTGGCTATCTAAAAGCCTTAACTTCGTTCTTAAACGAAGTGGCTATCTAAAAGCCTTAACTTCGTTCTTAAACGAAGTGGCTACTCGAAAGCCTAAACTTCGTCTTTAGATGAAGTGGCTATTTAAGGCCTTAACTTCGTCCTTAGACGAAGTAGTCACTTGAAAGCCTTAACTTCGTTCTTAAACGAAGTGGTTACTTAAGGCTTCAACTTCGTCCTTAGACGAAGTAGCCGCTTGAAAGCCTCAACTTTGTCTTAAGACGAAGTAGCTACTTACAGATTTGACTTCGGCATTAGACAAAGTCACTACGAGTTCAAGTTAGCCATTACACAATCTTGAAGCGAACTTGATCATACAATCGAAAAAAAGCTTTAGAAAAGTAATGATGCAATAGAAATAAAACTTTATTTTACTTGAACAAAATATTACATTAAGGAGGAGGGTCCGAGCCCGAAGGCTTACTAAAACTAAGGTACTTCTCTACAAAGCCCGGACCCGAGCTTGAGCCAGCACCCGGACTAAGCATCGAGTCTAAGAAGGCCATCCCTTGACCACGGCCGAAGACCCGTCCTCGGCCCCGACCCGCCGAAGTAGCTTGACCTCGGCCCCCAGAAGCACGCCGGCCACCACCGCGGGACATTATAGCTTGCGTTTGCTCCCGGGTCAGAGCCGCGCTGGGAGGGTGCACATCCGCTAAGTTGCCCTCCAAAAAAGCCTGCGAAGTCGAGTCAAGCTGGGCATTCTTAGACTGCACCCACCTCTTTAGCTTCGGATTCCGGTTCAGCACAGTCTTATACATGGATCCCAACTTGAGAAGTTCGTCTTCCTGCTCACGAACTTGCCAGGAATCCTCGCCGTACTTCTCAACGTACTTCCTCATCCGAGCTCGAACTTCCTTAATTTGCATTTGGACTTCGTATATGGTCAATCGCCCGCTCTTGTGGATGAGGTCCTCATACTCTGTATGCTCCTCCACCATGGCCTTAAAGGTTTGGATGTCATCCACGGCCTGCTTGAATTTATCTTCGAGCTCTAAGAACCTCGCATGCTCTTCGTCGAGCTTCTCTTGAGCCACACGAAGCTTCGCGTCAGCCTCGATTTCAATATTATTAGCTCGGCTTTTCCAACACGAAGCTTTGACCTCGGCCGCCTCAACAGCCCGACGAAGTGCAGAAATTTCTTGTTCAAACTGTGAAGTGTCGAAGAAGTTAAGAGCAGGCTACAAAAGCAAAAACAGACACAATTCAATAAAAGGTATTTTATATACTTTGTTGAAAAGCGCCGCCCTAGGGGCGACGAAGTACAAGGCTAAAAAAAAAAAAAAACTACAAGTCTTCCGCACCGACCTCTTGCTCGTCGGCCCCGCCCTCCTGGCCTCCTCCGGCAGCGCCCCTTGACAGTTCGGCAATAACTGCCTCCAGCTTATCGTCCCTATCTACAGGGCAATGCCGAACTGCCTTCTCGGAAAGCAGAGACTTGTGCCGCGCCAGCCTCTCCACCACCGGGACAGCCGAAGTGCATTCCACAAGCACTTCCGCGTACTCCCGCAGCATATCATCCTCGGACACCGCCTCGTACCCGTACTTGGCCTTGTCATGGTCCGGGTAGTCCTGGGCGATGAGGTCGATTGCTGCCGAAGTGATCGGAGCACTCATGGCGCCCACCAACTGCGTAACCACGCTGCCGAAGTACTTGGAGCGGAATATCCGCTCGGCGAAGGCTCGAAGCACTCCGCCCTGCTCAGCAGCAGCAAGGGCCACCTTCTCCCGCTCCCCAGCCAGGTCGGCCCTCAGACCAGTCACTTCGGCCTCCAGCTCGGCCGCCTTTCTCTCTGCATCCTTTAGAACGGCGAGAGCCTTCGTCTCCTGCTCCGCCGCCTCGGCCCTCGCCGCCTCGAGCTCAGCCGACAAGCTCCGGAATTGTTCCACTCCGCCGACCACAAAATTGGCCAAGGCCCTCAGCCCGCCCAAGGCCACGTCGGCCTCCTACACAAGGACATTACATTAATACATCGCAAAAAAGAGAAAAAGGGGGAAAAAAGAAAGGGAAAGGAGATTTATACTCACCTCGGGAAAAGGCATCCCCTGAGGAGCATCTAGATCGGAGGTCCGAGCCCCCGAGCCACCCCCCACCTCCATCCGAGGTGAAGACAAATTGATGATAGGCGGAGGCAGGTCGGCAGTAGCCCCCTCCGCCGACGAGCGGCGCGGCGTCTCCTCCGCAGCCGAAGAGGTCATCGCCCTCTTCTTCTTCCTCTTCAACACTGCTTGGAGAGCTTCCGAATTCACTGCAAATACAAAAGGAAAGAACATCAGCATCCAGTTCGGCTAAATATCATAACACGACACTTAGAACGAGACCTCACCCAAATCCACGTCGGCGGAAGCGCCGTATGGGCTCAGCCCATACCTCGACAGCTCGGCCTCGGCGTAGTCCCTTTTAATGGAGCCGAGGTCCATCAAGCTCACTTCGACCTCGCCGACGGGATCCTCAGTTGTAACAACCCGATTCCAAATATTTATTTGAAATTTCTTATATATATATATATATATATCATGATTGATATTTTGATTTCAAAGAAAATTATGTGTCGAGTTTGATGTAGTCTATGTCGCGCCCCTAGTCAGTAAATAAATATTTAGATCAAGTTTTTGAGTCTTAGTAAGCACTCTCTGTCGATTAAATTATTTGACTTTATTAAATACTAAGTATGTGAAATTCAACTTTTAGGAGTTTAATAGAAAAATTTATTTTTTAGTATTCACTTATATTAAAAGAATATATTATTGTGTGTGTATATATAGAGAGAGATATATTTTATATAGGAGCTCTAAATATTTTGTTAAGCAATTATACAAACCATTTTTCAACAAGATAAATAGACTAATAAATATATAATAAACAATAATAATTATCTCTTTAATAAAATCTCAAACCGACTACACGATTTCATGGATTTACATTTGACTTTTGTAAGATTTTACAAGATTCTGAATAGTTTTGAGAAGACAATGAAATCTACTAGGCCATCATTTTTCCTAGCTATCCCACTTTATGTTGAGCCGTAGCCGAAATTTATCATTCCTTCTTTAAAACATGCCTGCTTCAAGGTTAACCAAATCATTCTCAAAAAAAAATTCATCTCAACACAGTTTCCACCAAAACATTTCTTCCTCCGGAACAATCATCATTATTCAGAGTAAGTTTTCTCCCCTTGGCATCATTTCTATTATCAAATCTAATATTCTGCAAAATATTAGGTATTATCCTCCAACATTTAAGAACACTTTCTTTTTATTTTCGAGCCAAAAACTTTTGAATACAACTACGATCTTAATTTCTTTTCATCAGCAGTTTCAAAACTTCTTGCATATAAAACTAAAGAAAATGGGAAGATGGGTATCTATATACATATATGAAAATACATAATCTCCCCCTGTCAAAAATAAATAAAAAGGAAGCTTGAGTCAGATTGAAACATAACCGAGTTAGGTAACTGGGTTAGGGCGAGTCCGATTTGGGTTCTTGTTGAAGCGTAGAAAGGGTAGATTTTTTTTTATTTCCTTAAAGCTACTGCCCAACTAAGAGAAAACGAGTATAGGGAGAGGGGATAGGTTAGGCGGCGAGCGGTGTCGAGCAACGGCGAGC
>JAPKLX010000035.1:3061118-3077237 GCA_026898415.1 Leonotis leonurus | reverse complement strand
AGATTTCCACGGGCAGGGCGAGGCTTAATCAGGAACGAATACCAGAAACGCAGACCGCACGCGCCTCCTACGGCTGCGAGTTCCTCTCTGCTCAAATTTCGTTCCCGTCTCTTTACTCCATCTCCATTTTCTGCCGGGAAATTTGTTTTTGGATTTGAATTAGCAGCCACCTCCAGTTTTTATTACCTAATCGGTGTCCAGGACTCGCAATGGAAGGCATTTTCCTAGGGGATTTTGAGTTTCCTTTGGGGAGCCGAGCTGCTAGGTAACCATGCACGCACTTGGTGATTGAGATGCGAAACTTATGGGGAAAATATGGATTTTATGCCTGTTCTTTGATGTGCGTGTGTTTGCTTTGTATGTGATTTACGGGGATAATGTTTTGATCCGGAACGATACATTTTTGTGTTTTGCAGGATGGGGAATGAACCGGAATTTTATCTGTAACCTGCAGGAATTGTCGTTTTCGTTTGTTTTGAGTTTTTTTATAAAATCATTTCTCAAGTATTCACCGAGGGAGGTATTGGAGTTCTGATTTATTTGAATTTGTATGAGAATATGGTTATTGAGTTATGATAAGCAATTTGGTTGAAGTGAGGGTTTCATAGACCCATGATTGGTGGTCAATGGAGTCTGGGGATTCTTCCCTGTCAACGAGCGTGACAAAATGCTGCGACCGTGATCGTGATTGTAGCATGATTTTAATCACTTATATCTTAATTAGTAAACAATGAAAGAGAATAAATCATATCACATGATTTTAATCACTTATATCTTAATTAGTAAACATCCAAAATAAATAAAAGTGCTAAATTTATAATATTCCTTATTAAGCTGAAAATAGATTGTGGATTCTCCAAATAGTTGACTTCATTCTCAATTCTCATACTATATATGATACCATGATTTCTTATTTCCTTTCCATGTAGATAGGATTTTTACTGTATTGCATATATTTGTGAAGAGTGCTTTGGAATTGTGGTAAATTGATTGTTATGGAAAATTATATTATATAGAAAGTAAAAGGGAAATGTGAATAAAAATATATAAAAAAGTTGGTAATAGAAATATTTGGGATAGAATCGAGACCTGATCGTGGATATGGATTCCTTCTCTATATACAGAATCCAACTTTAATTGCAAGACAAAATATGTCCATAATTACACCATTTCTACTATATATATAATATACTCATATATACATGATACTCTCAGTCTCACCAAGGAAAAAACATCAAATATATACTCTCAGTACGGAAAGAAAATATGACTATTTCCTCAAAATTCCTCATTATCTTAAGCATCTTCCTTTTTGTATCATTAGGTATGTAACGTCTTTCTTTTCTTTTATTGCTACAATTTGTTTGTACTAATTAATTTGTTGAAAATCTACAACACTATTAGTAGTCCCATGTTTGATATTGTAGTTACTTTATCGTTTCATTTTTGAATAATTATAACAAATTTAAAACGTGTCCCTTTGTAATTACAAAATTGGTCAAACATTTATTTCTGTTTTCCTTTTGTTTCCATTAATTAATTCCTATTCCTTTTCTTTTGTTAATAATAATAAAAATAATATTAACATATAATTGTGAACACGTACATACTAATTAGATAACCTTTTTCGGTCCTTAAAATATCTCACATTAACGGAGGATGGTTAGTTAAGCTAAAATATAAAGTGGTATATTTCTCTTCATACCACGATCTTTTTAAGAGAAAATGAGTCCAATATTCATTTCTAATACTAGTGATATACTCTCTTCGTTTTACATAAAGATGCACCATTTCTAATACTAGCGGTATTAATTTTCAAAAATGGAAATTGCACGTTTATGTGAAACGTATTAAAATGACAAAAAATACATGTTTATGTAAAATGCAGTAAGTGTATTTTTTTTGTGTTTAATTATATATGTTGCAGTTATTGCAGTTAGCAGTGAAGACTGAAGAATCAGATTATAATGGAAACAGGATATACACATGTTACAAAGACTTTGGATATTGCGATGACACATGCGGTCCCACATGTTCAGTGCCTTTGGAGTATGGATGCAACTTAATAAGATATTACTGCGTCCCAATTGAAGGAGGCCCAACTGAGTGTCTTTGCAAGTATACTTGTTCTTCCCCCAATGCCCCCAAAATGCTACCTAATTCCATCTATATATAATCTTTATATAACATATAGTATATATTAATTTCTTTTTCTTTTTTATATACCCTCATCATCAATTCATGATTCTTCTACCTTAATTATTGTCCCCCATCGGTCATCGATTATTGTTCTAAACTATATATTATTATACACACATTTCATCTGTTTGTTGTATATGGATCTCCGACACTTGGGATATATGAATTTCCCTATTCTAATCAATTTTGGCGTTCATTACCAAGTTTGCTAGTTTATCAAAATGAAATCCTCTAAATATAAGTTGCAACTTAATTGACGAATGTAACACCTTAATTTACCTTAATTTGAGATAAATATTTTGTACTCTAGTTAATACACGATTACACAAAAACGAAAGACATTATAGTTCAACAAGGTTACATATGTATTTCGTACTCTAGTCGCAATTTAATTGACGATCATTACACCTTAATTTGATGTAGGTTGTCTCCAATCTGTCACTAATCTGTTGTTATATTTAAAAAAAATTAACATTTTTTCTATTTTTCCCATAAACGAACCTGTTATAAAAAAATAATCCAACAAACTTCAATCACCCATGAACAATATGATATATCAGATAAATTATGAACAATGCGATGTGTTTTCAACAAAATATATATAATCATACACGCAATCTTACGATATTTAATCATAATTAACAATCACATACTAATATGTTCGGTAAATAACACAAAGTGTAAAATCCATATATAATAATAATAAGTGTGAATACATATAATAATAATAATAATAATAATAATAAATTGATAATAATAAGTATGTCAGTGTCTAAAACACAATGGAGAAATCATGAGCTAGACGGTGTTCTCCGTCCATCATATCTATAAACTGTCTAATCAACTTCTACTGCTCCTTCATCTGTGCCTCCATCACCTATTGTGCGCTCTCATTCAACAAGGTTACATGGGACATTATTTTGAAAGCTAAAGAGGAGGGGGGATTCGGTACCAAGGATCTGGTGAGTTTTAACAAAGCTCTGTTGGAGAAGTGGGCATGGAGAGCAATGAGTAATAAGCATTCCATGTGGGTGGAGATTGTGTTGGGTAGCGAAGCGAGGGGAGGTGATGGGAGGAGCAGAGTTGAGTTTATGGATGCGACCATGTTTGGAAGAGGGTGGTGGGGAGAGTTTCAGAAAAGCCTGGGAGATAAGGAAGGGGGTTGGTTTGAGGGCTTGGTTGAGAGGAAGGTGGGGGATGGGTTGGAGACTTCATTTTGGCATGATAATGGGTGGGAGTTGAACCATTGTGTCGCTCGTTTCCATGTCTGTATGGTCTTTGCTTAGATAAAGATTGTTCGGTAGCTAATGTTGGGACTCAGATTGATAATAGGTGGAATTGGAAGATGGGGTGGAGGAGAGAGTTGAGAGAGTGGGAACAGTGTGATCTTAACTGTTTAATTGATTTAATTTCATGCAGGGTTGATTGTACTAACACTAAGGATAGATGGATTTGGACTCTTGAAACGGGAGGTGAATATTCAGTTCACAGTGGATATAAACGCCTTATGGAGAGAAATGAGAACGTGCAGAGAGGTCCACCGGTATGTTGTAAGTTGTTATGGAATAAAGTAGTCATCCCAAAAGTTCAAGCAACGGCGTGGAGAGTGGTGTTCCGCAAAATTGCTACTAAAGCGGAACTGATGAGAAGAAGTGTTATACCGCCTAATACGTCGACTCTTTGCCCTCTATGTGACAGTGCCGAGGAGACAATCAACCACATGTGTCATCGAGTGTGATCGCACTATTTTAAACATACAAATAGGTATAATATAGAGCAATCAGAGCATCGTATTCACATGGACTGATAAAGGAAAACACACTGATTAATTTGCACAAATATTCAATTATTATCTAGGCAAATAACAGTTGGGATGATTATGAATAAATATAAAAATAACCTAAGAATAAGCAAACAAAGATAACAATATAATGAAAAAGGATTCCAGGGTTAATGTATAGACACTAAATCAATTAATGGACTCAAAAATTAAATCTAATCACCTAATTTTAATCCTCATGCATGTGAAGGTTCGCATAAATAACCACATACTCCCGGATAGGACAGTCTATGATAGTGGGCTAATTTAATTCTTATCTCCGCTAGGTCTCAAGAAAATTAAATCAGTTACAAAAAGCACACAAAGAATATCCTCCTACAGTTCTCCTATCTCTCCTTGGTCTCAAGAGGAAACATGTATTGTGATCTATGTGATCGACTATGAATTCAATTTCGGGTAAGACATCAAAATCATAACTTGCATGCAATAATAGTGGTCAATTATCAAAGCATGAGAATTAAAATCATAAATCACAAACAAGAATAGAAAAGAAAATTAGGAATTAATATTACGAATCCATTTAAAGAAATAGGTCATTACAAAACCCATAGAATCACAAAAAGACTAGTCACTCATAATAAAATTAAACATTAAATATAAATATAAATAAAATAACATAAACTCTTGTTGCAGAATTTGCGATGTCGGGTTGTCAATCCTCAATCACGAACTCTCCTCCAAGAAGTATAAACAAAACTCCAAAAATTGCTAGAACGACGGTGGCTAAAATAAAAGATGTAAAAAGTGTATAGAAATCTCTAAAGGTAGAGAAAAATTATATCTAGGGCTCCAATGTGATGCCCTTATATAGTGCTAGGGTGAAACATGATAAAACATGGAAAGAAACTAAGAAAATATGGTAAAAATCTTCCGCGCGCACTACTTCGGTGACCCGGGATCCCGGTCGCCGAAGTCAAGAAGAAAAATGCCCAAAAACGACGATCGAAGTTGGATCGCCGCGAGATTCCAGCAGGTTCGGCGATCCCAGCCCGGGTAGCCGATCTTGCTGCTTGACTGCGCGCAGTGATTTTGTTTCGGCCTGTTCTCCCTCGTTTCAACTCTAATTTTGGATCTGTTGCGCCTACGGACTCCTATTGAGATGTACTTTAATCCTATGCTATCCAAGATTGATGATCACACATCCTTGATTACGCCTCTCGGCTTCCAATTGGATTATGCAACGCCAAATCCTATAAAAAAACATGAAAAAGTAACAAAACGTAAAACTAATACAAAACATGAAAACCAATTAACTCAAATATGAAACAAACAAAAACAAGACAATAAAAGTGAACAATTGTATCATTAAAATCATGCAAAATGAGTGTTTATCAGAGTGTTGGATAACTTGGAAGTTGTAGAGTTGTTGCTTGGAGTGGCTCGGTGTAAATGTCATTCTCTCTAATGTGGTCTCAATCAACTTCACCCAATTATGCTACTTGTTTAAAGGTAAGAAGTATAGATAGTTAATGACAACTATTTGGGAATTGTGTTGTTTGGGTGACTTTGAAAAATATGAGTAAGATAGTTTTTAATAATGGGAAGTGGAAAACTGAGAGATTGATGGGGAAAATTTAATCTGTTGTGTGGAGTTGGGTAATAGGAAAGAAAGACTAGCAACTCTATTAATGGAAATAACTTTAGGTCGTGGTGCATTAATCCCCGCAGATTAGTATTGTTCCCTTTGTGTGTGTGACTTCTATTCTTATGTTTTGTTGGGTGTATATCGTTGGACTTTTTAGTTGATGGCATTTCTTATCCCGACTTCTATAATATTTTCTCTTTTTCTATGTGTCGGCCTGAACTAGGTCATGCAATATGTATCTTCTTTACCCTAATTATTAGAAAAATCCTAAAAAACAAAAGATTGCTATTATGGAAAGAGTTAATTTGAAGTTAAACAATATTTTATTTGGAAAATTTAAATGAGATACTTATTTGGAAAGAATTTTATTTTACGATATGACATGTATCATGTTACTATTTTGTAGATTTAAGCCCTTTAATGGGAGGAGTATTAGAAGAACAATCTCGTTTGGGCCATGACAAATAAATGTTATAATCTCTATTTGTTAATCCGTCTTATTAAAAATATTTTATTTTTTTTATAATATTAACTTGTTTTTAAAATAATAAAAAGTATTTTTACACGACTCGCTATTTTATGTAAAAATATAAATCGTTTTTAAAAAGAAACAAAATAAATAATTTATAATAAAATGTTACAGATAGATAGTTATATGGACATGTTTCTAAATGGACTTAGATTTAAGTCCACCAATGCAAGCTTTAGATTTTATTTTCTTTTTAATAACTTATCGACTTCCCATTGATCATCTATCACATTATTTTTATCTATAATTAAAATCATACATTTACTTGAAGATGCACTTATCCTCATATAACAACCTACACAAAATAAGAAAAGAAAAAATATATAGTATACATGCATATTGGAAAATAGTTTGTAAAATATTGTGTTGGTAGCTAATTGTAATGTGAGCAAATTGTCGGAAGCACCATAACTTCATTCATAGATTTGACTAAATGCAGTGAATTCATCGAAAAGACATTCAACATACAATTTGTCCATGTTAAATTACTGCCAATTTTAATATTCTACCAAACTTTAGTACATTTTATATGTTTTAAATACTAACAAAACAAATTAAATTGTGTAGCGTATTCTTTCTCTTATGTTCAAATTAAAATCTAAGCCGTGAAATAATTTGAAGATCATATTCATATATAAGAGCTAGCCTTGTGACAATTATTTCATACCCCACTAGTTTGACATGATATTGACATAGAAATAAAGGTGATTCTGAAGTTTGACATATAAAGTAAAATATGTTTGGCTGATCGAGAATTCAAGTGTGATAATTGGGAATCTGGGATAATGATTAGCTACTTGTAGTTATTTACTTCTTTCTTGGGTGACATTTAAATGACAATATTCATGTCTTGCTATCCAACTCATGTTCATGCTTTAATTTGGTATTTATGCCTAATTATGATCCATTAATCACAATTCATTACTAAACACACTTGTTCAATTCTATTGTTTAGGAACATTCTAAATTTGCCATCATTACACAGAGAAATTGAGTTGATGAAATTCAGATGCCTGCTTGATCCCAAACTAACTATGCATGCAGTGGAACCGCTAAAAATAAAAGCTTTGAATAAAATGTCAGTGCATGATTGAAACCCAGAAAATATAGTAAAGCACAAGGGACAGGGACAGTAGTAAAACAACGCTTTAGCAAAAGAAACTAGGGTGGTCTGGTCCGTAAAACAGAGCTGCAAACCTGTTGCAGGCACTCTCTCTTACTAGCCATTTGTACAAACCACACGTATAGTGCACTTCTTTCCCTTAATTTCCTTTTTTTCCCACAGTCAAAAGACAAAGCATCTGGAGAAACTAGAGAAAAAGTGGTCTAAAACTACTCTGAACACAATTTAATGTGTTTATATATGTCATATTAATATATAAATTACTATAATATTTCATTTTTATTATTATTATATTTTTATTATTTTTTAATAAATAATATGTCATATGTCCATTAACAACAACTCATTTATTTTTACACGAATAATAATAAACACTCAATAAATATCTACTAGCCTACTACAAAAAAACTAAGAAACAACTCATGTTTTAAACTTTACCTAATAAGAAAATGAGTCATTATTATTGAGACATCCTAAAATAAGAATTGGGTCGTTATTAACGGGATATGGGTATTAAACTATTTCATAGTTAATAAATTCTAGTCGAAAAATTTTAGTTAATAGAAAATTTACTAAAAAAATTAATATTTATCTACGGTACATTTCATGTAATTCGCAAATAAATTAATCTTCCCGTCGTAGACGTGTGACTGTAATGGAACTGTGATTGTTCAAAGCAATGTTTTGAAAACAAGATTGGTCATTGAACCGATCTTGTAAAACGATCACTGATTCAACCGGTTGAACCATTTAAAAAAAAACAAACGATCCGTAGGTATTATACTATATATATATTTATATTCAAAATATATGAATATAAATATTTAAATAAGGTAATATATGAATGATACTTTAATAATTTTTAAAATAAAATAAAAAGTACTATTAGCATTTATAGTGTTAATTATTTCAATATAATTATTATAATAATACTATAATAAGTTTTAATTGAAGTTAACTAAATTTAAATATTTGTTTTCATAGATGATTATGATGTTGGCTTATTTTGTTTAAGGTAAAGTGTTTAATATGTAATATTTACATTTTTCATGAAAATCTCAAAAAATCCAATAATCATGTTATCATGTCACCGTTTTTTGTCGATTCTTGCCAGTCCGCTTGGGGTCATTAGGCTGACTCGGAATTAACGTAATCTAAATCGGCTAGCCAATTCATAGTTTTACCTGTCAAACCTGATGATACGGTCCGTTTTCAAAACACTAAGGGTGCGTTTGGTTGGGTTCATAAGATAAAGGATGGTAAGATTAATAATATGAATAGTGTTTAATAAATCATTTGGTTGGGGATATTTGAAAGTATGATAATTTAATAATCTGTTTGGTTTGATAGATAAAAAGGAATGATAACTTATTAAGTTGTTTGGTTGATAAGATAAGAGGGTATGATAAAACAATAATCTGTTTGGTTGGTTTGATAAAGGATATAGATAAGTATGTTTTGTGCATTCTTGATATTCTCACTTTTCTTGTCTGCAAAATAATCTTTCCATTGTTTCCTTTCTTCCAAATCGACAACCCTCCATACTCGCAGAAGAAGGTTTCTCCATTTCCATTGTTTCCTTTCTTCCAATTCGATAACCCTCCATACTCGCAGAAGAAGGTTTCTCCATTTCCAGAACAGTAGACGATTCTATCTCCAAATCCATTGTAGCTTCATCTTCCTCCTTTATTCTTCGAATTTGTTCAATGACTTCCAATGAAGAAGGTATGAATTGCCTTATTTTTTAAATTATTGGCTGTTTGTAAAGATGAAGACTGCGACTGTACATGTATGTTTTATATTTGTTGTTTCTATTGGTCGAGATTTTGATTGGGTTGTTTGGCTTATAAATTTCATCTTCTGCTGCTTTACAGTGAAATCTAGGGCATCATAAATTACATTTCTATTTTATTTACCTTGAAATTTTGTCCTTTATTTTGTTGTTAAATTATTTGAAAGAAATTAGTTGATTGTTTGTCATTACCAGTTTTAATTATCCATTTTTTGCATTCTATCTTCTACATTTTAAATCAATCATTTGTTGATATGTCATTTTATTTGTATTGATTCATGCTTTATTTGTGAATACTGTCAGGACGAAATACTTATTTTGGGAATGTGGCCATAATATTGCATGATCAGTCACAAAAGTTTGTTGTTTATGATTTAGTATCTACTGTATCGCCATAATATTAGATTCTGTATTGGCTTCCTCATTGAAATTCTAATTTTACAACTGGTTTGATTTATGATATTTATGCGGCTGTATTATTATGTCCAATAATGCAGTGATAACATGACAGATTATGCACTTAACTATTTGCATTATATAGGTAGTTGTGATGCAACTAGTTCTATGGTTAAAAGAATGGAAAAGGGTCGCCGTGTGTGGATACAAAAAGAAGAGGATATATTACTTCAATCAATGAAGGAGTTAGTGGCAAATGGTTGGAAGTCGGATAATGGGTTTAGAGCCGGGTATTTAAACAAACTAGAGGATAGTTTTAAGAAGACATTGCCTGACACAGATTTAAAAGGGAGTCCTCACATGAATTCAAAGCTTGGTATTTGGAAGAAAGATTATAACAGTTTGTGTACAATTCTTAACTTAAGTGGTGTTGGTTTCAATTGTAATGGAACATATACTTTAGATTGCGATGATGCTATCTGGGATTCAATCATTAAGGTAAATATTCAAAACATTAATTAGTTTAGCCATATTACTATTGAATTGAGTTTATGAAATAATGCAGAATTAACCCCCAAAAGTTTGTTGTTGTTTGTGTTACTGACATAGATTGATATGAATTCCAAACGCATTCAGAAGAGATCGTGGCCGATGTACGAAGATTGGAAAGAGATTTTTGGGAAGGATCGAGCAAATGGGGAAGGTTCGTTAAATGTAGATGAAGCCATTAACCATTTGGAGGAGCTTTATGCAACAGTTGACGATACAAACAATCACGGTGATTATCACGTAAACATGGAAGATATCTACAATGATGGTGCAACTAACGAGTCAACTCATAGTGAGCATCCAACAGTTGAATCAACTACATCATCGTCTAAGGGTAAGGGCAAAGTATCAAAAAGTAAGGTTGTGGACGGAATAGATAAAGTGTGTGCGTTAATAGAAGGTATGAGTCGCAATGCAAGCTCTCGAATGGAGACGATTGCAAGTAGATTTGGTCATGAAGCAGTGTTAGGTCAAGCTAGGATGCAAATTTTTGACAAACTTCCTGACATTGAAGGTTTCAGAATGGGTCAGAAGCTGTCGGTTTGTGAAATTCTGTGCAATAATGATAAGAAGCTCGAGCTATTTTTGGGGCTACCATTGGATGCAAAGGTGGAATATATTATCCGACTCCTCGGTTCTCAATAGACAGCTCCTGTTTTTGTTATTTATTATTCGAACTATTGGTTGACAAAATTTGTTATTTTGTTGCAATTTAAATGTTGGCATGTAACTAACATACTTTAGAATGATGTCGGTTTGCATTATATCACATTGGATACTATTAGTAAATCAATTTTTACATTGGGCAGATGATGTTTGTATTACAGTTTATGATCATTCATTCACTGTAAATCATTTTTTATATTTCTGTAATTCAGCTTTAGTTATCACTATAAATCAACTTTAGTTATCGTGTGCTTGTTACTTTTGTTTTTGTTAATTAACCTAAACAGCTTTAGTAATCACTATAAATTAGATTTAGTTAACTTTTTTTTGGTTATTTTTTTTTGGGTGTTAATTCACATATAAAATCAGTTTCTATACTTCTTATTTTTGGATTTAAAATTCCTTAAAAAAAACAATATAGCTAATAAGAGAAGTCAGTTAAACATAAGAAACCCAAGCACATTTAAATTGATAATTTGTTGCAGCAAGACAAGTCATTAAAACACAAGAGGAACATAACCTAGTACATGACGACGAAAATGATACTTAAAAGGTTCGAAGCAAGCAGATGAAATAAGCATTAAAAAGTTCTAGGAACAAACAGGAAGAGGAACATCATTGTAAACTTCAAAACAAGCAGATTGGCGTCTGAAATTTAGGACACAACGACTAGTAGAATTATTTGTATGGACTTGAAGAGGCACATGACGACGAAGAGGATTTCTTGGCCTTTGACTTGTTATCATTTACTTTGCGCGATCCAAATGCAAAGTTGAGTCCTCTACGACTTGTCCCCGGGTTGTCATGTGCGTCAAATGAAGTTGGTTGCCTAAATTGAGGAGAAACTACCTCATCATCATTTGAACTCGATGAGTTGATGATGATGACATTGTTAGGCTGCTCAATCTTGAAACTATCGTCGTCATCGCCAAAGAGGTATGCCAACCTCTTAAAGATCGGCTCATCCTCATAGTAGTAGACCTTTGCAAAGTCATTTTTCTAAAACATTGTAAAATATAACGTTAGCAATCACATATAATAAAGATTAGATATTAAAAAACCTAAAAAAGCACAATAGCATTTTACCCCCATTAGAAAACGCCACACATCATCACTAGCAAGAACTTGATGTCCTTCGATATCCCATATCGTATCCGGGTGACGAGCCACCATCTTGAACACGTTGTAGCGTGTGTCCAAGAAATTAGTCCTTTCGAACAAATCAGTCGTTGTCAGATTCGATCCATTGTGCTTGTTTATTGCAAGCCTCACATTGTGTAGAGTTGTGTGAGGCACATACCCCTTTTTCCACCCATATTTTTCCTTGTAGAAAGACAAGACATTGACTAAAAGATCATCCATCTCTTTGTTACACTTGGATGATGAGAAGTAGTAACTTTGTGGGGCAAGATCAAGTGAGTTCATGCTTGACAAAGGAAGTGATTATGCAATACTAGTATGAAAGGCTGAGGTAATGAAAGTGTTGTGTTTGATTAGTATTATATAGTGGTGGATGTATAGATATAGTGTGGAGTTTACATTATAACCCCTCGACTTGTGTGTTCAAATTTATGGTTGTATATGACCAACTTGGGGTAATTGTAGCAGTGGAAACATCAATTTAATTAAGATGCAGCAGACTGTAATAAAGACTAGAAGACTAACAGACTAGATACATGCAAAACATTGTAACAGTAGAAACATCACCTGTGAATGTATAGTAAGTCACAAATTTGACTACATAGAAATTATTGATTGCAGAATTATTATAATGCATGCAGACTGTAATGAAGCAGTTCCTGCCCATGTCTCGATCACTCATAACTTTTCATGACAAGCCATAATAAAGAGTAAAAGTCAATATTGACCACTGTATTATCAGAAACGGCCAAACACAGGACAAGTGCCATTTAGACAAAACAAGTGTCATCACATGAAGCACTATTTGAAGCACATAACAAACCATTACAAATATTGTGTTACAATCCAATAGCAGTAGATTACACTTCTAGCACTAATAGCACTTCACAAAAGTTGGTTAATATGTCCACTATTACATAACTTACAATTACAATAATTTGCCTATTATCACTCCAAACAAAACTAACACAATGGACATGAAAAGTAAGAACACAACCACCTCCAAATCAGAACGAATACGTGGCATGTTCACTTGTGGAGTTTGAAGCACAGTGCTTGTTGATGCACTTGATACTTCTACTTCATTGTAGTTGATTGGTGCACTATCACACACCTCGTCATGCCATAATAAATTTCAAAAATTTTCATCGTTTGTTGGGCACTTATAGTACAAGCGACCTTTATTTTTGGCATTAGGTCCAGCACATTTAAATCATCTTACCCCTCTTACAGAAACAAGTTGGTGCATTATCCATTATCCTATAACACATGACATAGATAGGTGATTAGTTAGGTGCATTATCCATTTTTTGAAGCTTCTGACATACAAATTAAATGAAATAGAAACAAATATAATACATATTTAAGCAATGATATATGGTTATACCATATTTAATATGCTAACCACATTTCTTCTGCTAAGCTTTCTCTATATTGGTTCCATTCACTAGAGGTTTCAATAACATCTACATAATCTGTAACACTACATCATCATCTCCGTCTCCATCCCCATCTTTATTACTTTGATCATATTCTCTCTCTACTGGATCATCAAGCATTTTAGCACGTACAAAGTTATGTAGTAAAAAACAAGCTATAATAATGCAGCTCTGAACTTTAACTGGATAAAAAGACGGACTTCTGAGGATACCCCAACGTTTTTTCATTATACCAAAGCATCTTTCAATGACATTCCTCGCTTGTGCATGACGCATGTTGAATATTTCATGCTCATTCTGATGTCTGTCGCGTGCTGGTCCCCATTCTTTTAGATGATACCTAACCCCCCGATACGGTGCTAAAAAACCATCTGAATTGGCAAAGCCGTTATCTACCAAGTAATAATTACCTATATTTCACAAAATTAATATTACTTTTAGTACATGCAATTTTAAATAAATTGTTTTAAACCTACAAAATTAAGTTAGAATATACCCCGTGGGACTCTGAGACCATGATTCCTATTCACAGCATCCCGCAAAATTCTAGAATCTGATGTTGAACCCTCCCAAATCTGATGTTGAACCCTCCCACCCAGGTAGTACGTAAACAATGGCCATAGTTCGATCACAAACAACCAATGTGTTTGTACTAATTTCTCCTTTTCTTGATCTATACCTTGGTTTATCTAGAACAAGTACTGTAATACTTATGTATGTTCCATCTAGAGCACCTAAGCACCCCTATTTAAAAATAAAATTATAATTTGTGTTATGTTTATGTTGAATAACATCAAATATATAGAAAGAATCTTTAATTAAATTATCTTAAACCACTTCCAACTATAATCGTTGTTCTCTTCAGTCACAGGGTCAGGCTTAACAAGTAAGCGTGTATGAAGTTTTAAAATTGCCTTTAAAACAACGTGAAAGTAGTTTGACACTGTTTGCCCAGATCTACTATAATCAAAACCTACAATCTTGTTCTTTTTGTGGTGAGCCAAAACTGAGAGGAACATTGCTATTTGCTCTTCTGCAGTTACGTATCTACTATCCTTCACACTACCTAATTCACGAAGTAATATACATAGTCTCCCAAATGTATTACGATCCATTCTAAGATTTACGATGCAATCTGCATCGCTTATTTTAATTACCCTATTTAGGTGTCTTACTTGATGAGGAATCCTATTAACTAGGTTATAAGTCCTGCGCCTCTTACTACTTTCAGTTATGAGTTATGACTAATATGGTAAGTAAAATGCACATTTGGATCAGTGTTTCTTCAAATATTTCCTCTACAGCCATGTAGAGTTCTGCATACCTTGCTAAATTATTAGACATTTCAGTTAAAAAACAAGTTTATGTAATCTCAAAAACTTCACAAAATCTGCAATTTAAATTACAAACATATATAAGGTACGAGTGAATAAAAATATGATAATTTTACTGTATATAAAAGTAATCTTAAATACATATCCAATACAAATTCCAATTTCCAACATGATCATTACAGACACTGAGCAATACAGGTAGAATGCCACACAAGTCCAACACAATTGTAAAAATTCCACCACCATCAATACAGGTACAATGCAAATCAGCTCCAATACAAAAGCAAAATTTCCAACATGATCAAACCAAGTATAATGTAATACAGGTCCAATACAAAATCAAAGGTACCAACATGATCAATACAGGTTCAATGATATACAGGTCCAATACAAAACCAAATGCTCCATCATGACCAATACAAGTAGAATGAAATACAGGAACAATACATAACCAAAAGTTCCAACATGATCAATACAGGTACAATGAAATATAAGTCCAATACAAAACCAAAAGTTCCAACATGATCAATACATGTACTATGCAATACAGGTACAAATGACCAATATAACAGTTTTAAAAAACAGTTCATTGACCACAGTATGATAAACCACATTCTTAGGCAGTTTTAGAACAGAAACAACAACATGATTAAACCAATTCAAAGATATCATCTATGAAGCAGAGCATGGAAATTACTTAAATTGATATCCAAATATATAGAATAAATTAACAATATATAGAATAAACCTATTTACTCACTTTACCAAATCCAAATGACTTCTTCGAACACAACCTCCTCTGATTTCAAAATCTGAAATCATATTATATGTTAAAACCATGTTAAAATACCTAATATGCAAGAGAAAATATGTTAGTCTAATCAGAATGTCTAGAAATTATAATCTTTAGATGTAGGATGCACATGCTGAATATGATTAGCCAAATTATTATCTCAGAAAATGTATTCCACGTATAAACATCATATTTTCACTCCTGAACGACAAATGTATCTATTTTGTTAGGCAGTCAGAATAGAAAACGAACTTTGTAATTACATATCTCTATTTTAAGGGAGAGCAAAACAACATGCAGTTTAGATATTGATGTAGATGAGAGATGTTAGACAAAGAAGCATTTACAGAGGGCTACAATTATTTTATGACAAATTTATCAACAGCTGAAAATTCTAAATATAATCTGCAGAAAATACATATATCGAAAAAATACAAATGTAATACCTTCTTGGGCAGAGGTTTTTCAAATCCACACCACAATAATCCTACAACCTGCATAAAAGGTTATCGTTTAACTTTATCAGATATTTGGGTAGAATCCTTCAACTTAATCAATTTCTTCCCAAAAATGAGTAATGTATTGGTAACGTATTGAAGAAACCCTAAAAATCTTTTTAACTTTTGAACGAACCCTAGATCCAAGTCGCGAATTAAAGAAACAGAAGTGGTAATTGAAGAACGAACTTAGAAATTTCATACCTTATGACTAGATCTAGAACGAACCCAATTTTT
>JAPKLX010000035.1:2984559-3061108 GCA_026898415.1 Leonotis leonurus | reverse complement strand
ATCTAGAACGAACCCAATTTTTGAGTTGAATCGTTCGGTCGCTCCAAGTCGCTTTCGAATTGTAAACAGAGAGTTGAATGAGAGTGTGTAAATGTGTTGTTGAATGCTCGCGTTTTTCGATGTCATAAAGAGTACTGTTGGACCAAGGTAAATAATAAGACCACTTTGGTCGGATAATTAGTGAGCCAAAAATAGTGAAATAAGAACGGGCCTAGAAATGATGTCGGACCTTTCTCATAAATAATACATCCAACCAAATGGTAGATGAAGACATATTATTAGTGTTATCTACCTTCATCTACCCAACCAAACACACCCTAACTCACATTGATTGGATAGGTTGCTAACTATTTAAAATTATATTATTATTATTATTCTATATTAATATACTCGAAAAGTGTTTCATATGTAATGAATTGATTTGTTTGTGTTGTAATGCTTTTAATCCGCGTTCATGCCACCAACAAATATACATATCCCATAAGTAATTGTAACCTCAAGTGAATTAACAAATTAAAATAATATATTGATTTTGTTTATTACAAGTAAAGAATTACAGAGACTAGTCTAGGAGTGAGAATACAAAGGAAATTAAAACAACGAACAGGTTACAGAATGAACCGAAAAATAAAAATCGTGGACAGTCAAGTCGAGGTCTCCTCTCTTCGTAAGACTAAAACGTCAAGGTAGTGCTCCTTCTTATCGGCGACAGTCTCCAAAGATGAAACGGCTTCGTATGAGCTTTATCCAATTACTTGATTCAAGAAGTAATTAGACACTTTAATTATACTACGATCATCTACTCTCAACATAGATCGATCTTGGTCCATTTAATTATTTTTAATTAAATATCACGTCACTTTAATATGGAGTAAAATCTTATTGACCTTCATATATATATGATGAGTTGAAAGGAGTCACTCGTGTTGAGTGGAGGTAGTGCCGAGGCCCAAGGGCGGGCGCAGAGCGGTGCGCGTGTATGGGCTTTATTCAATTACTTAACCCAAGAAGTAATTACACACTTTAAATACACAATTAATGTTCTTACAACATTCAATGTGGGACAATAACTAATTCTTACATTAATATTCTTAGTTCTTACTTTAAGAATCTTAATTCCATAGCTACCTTCCTCAAGTGGTATACTTTAAACAATTATTTTTCATTCACCGGGAAGCGGTTTCGAAAAATTAATTATACTACGATCATCTACTCTCAACGTAGATCGTTCTTGGTCCATTTAATTATTTTTAATTAAATGCCACACTACTTTAATATCGAGTCAAACATTGTTGACCTTCATATATAATAATATATATATATATGTTACTGATTCCTACATATTTTTATTTATAGATATTTTATAGATAATAATTCGACATGTTAAGGTCAAATTCGAACTCAACCTGAGAAGATGGTTGATTTAAGAAAAAAAATCCAATTTGTTTTCAATTTCACACATGATAATGACACAATAAACTACTCCATTCATCTCATTATTTATAACACGTTACTTTTGATCATGAGTATTAAAAAGATAATGTTTGTATATGAAGTATTGACGGACTTTATAAGTGAAAAAGATTCATTTTTTCAAAAATATCATTATTATTAGGACATCATAATATACTAAACAAACTTTAAATAATGGGATAGAGAAAATGTCGAATATTTGTTGACGATATGTATTATTTGTTGTGTAATGAGTATTGGTGCAATTTGTCTATCTTAATGCGTCATTTCATGTGGTATAATTAGAAACTCTTTTGTTTGTGTTGGATTAAAAAGAGAAATTATCTCATATACTCGTACTAAAACACATTGTTAATTTTACGAAGTATAAATAGTATGTATGTCTATTATATATGTTCGTATTATACAATTAAATCATGGGTTGAAGTGTAATATCTAATGTGACTAATCCATAAATTCATAATAAATTGCAATTATTATTGCAAAATCTATTTTTACATCTTTCATAGCGTGTGATTTATACCTTTTAATATGTATGTTTAAGGGTTTATTTCAGAACAAAATTTATAATGATTATTATCTCAATATTATTAATTATTGTAATAGAATATTATCTAATATAATATATAGATAGTATGATACGAATGCATATATTTTGCCTTATAAGAGTTCATATGATATGATGCTACTAAGAGGATAGATAGATAGCCAAAAATAATATTTAAACCTTCAAAATTAAACATCTAAATTAATTAAGCTAAAAAAAGACTGGAAATCCAATTTAGCAAAGCTAAATTAGATTGATAATGGAATGATCCCAGTTGGAAATTAGGAGAGTGTGGCAATGGCTTCGTTACAGTCACATCTATAGACGCAAATGCACTTGGACTGGACAGGACCGTCGCGTGGGGTGCAAGCCACCCGTTTGAATTTACGTTTATAAATAGCTCGACATCTACGCTCGCAACCTTTACAATATCCCACGATGTTCGCACATTGGCATTGTGGTTTTGCATACTCCACCTCACCTCCTACACTTGGGCTCGGCGCCGGTGTCATTTCATCACCACTAATCACTGCAAAATAACATGCATTCATTAATTTCATTTTATTATAAAACAAACTTCATTATTCTAGATTGAATTTCAATTTTTTCTATTATGCAAAATTAGTTAGGAGCAATTTTCATACATAAAAAGGAAGTAAGTTAACATACTATATAAATTTTCTATTATTACGAAGATAAAAAAGCTTCACTTATGGACATTTTTGCATATACACATGCATGTGTGTGAATCCAACCTGATGTAAAAAGTAGGATCGTTAGAAAAATGCAGATATTTGATGAGAGAGACATTTTTTTCAAGTGAATTTGTTTTCTTTAAAGATATGTGAATCGTTGTATTTTGTGTTAAGGATGTTGCACTAGAGTGGACTATATATAGTGCAAACAAAACTTACATTTAAATGAAATTCTGAAAATATTAGCATAAAGAATATATCTCTAGATTCACAAATTATTCAATCTCTAATCAATATATATAGTATTCTTCATAAAAATCAACCATTTCCTACTTTTACTGTAATAGCATAATCATATTTTAACTAACAAAATAATATTCTATGTTTTCTTTAAATCTATAAAATAATAATGCTTTGAGAAAACCGTCTGTAATGTTTTACGATATATATAAAATCATTACTATTTTCCACTAAATAAAATTTTGTATATATTTTCCTTAAACAAGGACTTCACCTGCCTAATATTTGTAGATTACTCCCATTCTCTTGAATAGGGGATAATATATATATATATATATGTGATGATTATCATGAAAATAGATCTGCTTGTATTAACTAAAAATAAATTTGAACTATTCATATTTTTCATCCAATGAATATAATTGAATATTTTTATTATAAAATCTCAATGTTATCTAATATGTTTTCCTAATTTTATTTTCTTACATCTAAGTTTAATCTTTTATTTAGTACTAAAAACTTGTCATATTTGATCAATGTATATAATTATTTTTAATATTTAATACTAATAATTATAATCAATTTGTATTGTTGATAAATTCAACACTAACATATATTGATTTTGTCTCACTTATTTAAACACATTTTCCTTTTTGAGCTGTCTCACTTATTTAGACACATTTCTTTATTTAGCAAATTATAAAGCACAAACCATGTTCTTCAAAAAATATTACAACTAAATATTAATATCAATGTAAAAAGTAAATAAATTTAAATAAGTGGGACGAAAGGAGTATAGTTTTTTAAAAAATATTAATTTTAATGTATTATTATAAATATTAATTAAATACTAAATTTAATAGTGAAATATAGAATGGAAAACAAATGGTCATTCCATTTAGGAGCTCTATTAATTCGCTGTTACATAAAATTATGTCAAATATTTATTATTATATAAAAAAATTAGAATTTCACAACAAAATATAACGACAAATAATAATGAGTTCAAATATATTTATTATGAATTTTTATTAATATACACATATGTTTAAATAGTTATGTAATATTATCTTATTTTTTAATTTTAATGTGTTGTTATAAATTAATAAAAAACGACTCTTTATAAAATAAGAAATTGAATGAGGTAAAATAAATCGAAGTTATTGTATCAAATCGTTGATTTTGTTCTCAAATTTTGAAACTGTAACCGAATTGTCCCCGGCATAGTGACAATTGAGAAGAGTACTATCGATTACGGTTTTAAAACCACCAAATAAAACTGAATTACAATATTTTTGATTTCTTTAAGTATCTATTTTATAAATTATATATAAATAGATTATAAACCCGTGCATAGCACGGGTGCAATACCTAGTTTTCCTTAAACAAGGACTTCACCTGCCTAATATTTGTAGATTACTCACATTCTCTTGAATAGGGGATAATATATATATATATAGAGAGAGAGAGAGGTGATGATTATCATGAAAATAGATCTGCTTGTATTAACTAAAAATAAATTTGAACTATTCATATTTTTCATTCAATGAATATAATTGAATTATACCCTAATTAATAAACTCTAGCCAGAAAAAATAACAAATTCTCTGTTTTTAGGAATAAAATAATTTAAATAAAATATATATCAAAATTATCTTTTAATCTGTCTCATTGATCTAAATAATTTAACAGTAAAGATTTAGTTTTAGTAATTAATACAGAACCATTAATTTTTATTTGATCTAGGTCCTATATATAATATAATATATATATATATATATATATAGGATGGAGTTCAAATAAAAAGGAACATTAAGGTATAAAATAGGAAATGATCTGGGCCTTAGATTTTCATGATCGGACGGTTGAGATCTTGACCGAAAAATGCATTGCTTTTAACTATTAAATGCATTGTGAAAATGTAATTGAGTTATGCATTGCATTTAACTATTAAATGCATTGTTTTTAACTATTAAATGCATTGTATTTTGAACGCATAACCGCCCATTTCAAATTTTACCAAAATAACCTTATGTATATATAATGGCGCGTTTTTTGTTTTAATCATGGCCGTCGGATGGTGTTGATCTAATGGCTCAGATCATTTCCTATTTTATACTTTAATGTCCCTTTTTATTTGAACCACTCCCCATATATATATATATATATATATGAATTATGATTATAGATTACAGTAATATGCAACGCTAAATTGGCAACCCACTTTTTCTTTACGTCCAATTTATTTCAGTAACGGAAATGTGATTGCTCAAATTCATATATAGGAGAGTACAGTGTACACTGCTCGGTCGGCCCCGTTGACCGATGAAATTTCTGTGCACCAAAAATTGAATTGAAGATGAAAAATATTAACTGAATTGATCATTTAATTTTATAAATCAAACCAAAAAACGATCAATCAAAATTGATCGATTTCGGTCGATTTTATTTTGAACTGAAATAATAATTTTTTATTTTTTAAGTTATAAATAAGTTATAAGATCCATCTTCAAAAAAAATATTTTTACATTTTAATTTTAAATTTAAAATATATTATATAATTATATAAATTTTTACTAAAATATAATTATAATTATTTAATATTTATATTAATATGTTTCGTTAGTTCGGTTGAGAATCATACAAAACATAATCTGCAAATCGAACTTAATCCTATCGATTCTAGGATTTACAAATTGACTCAAATAAAAATCGAATTGAGTCAACCAAAACATATCCGCTGATCAAATTGGTTGTTTGTGTTCTCATTATTTAAAATTGTATTATCATTTTTTTTCATCCACGTTGTCAATTGACAAATACGGCCTTAAGTTGTAAACTCATGTGAATATATAACGAACCAAAATAATACATTTGCAAAATAATGGTGATCATGTGTGTTACTGCTAATTTATTAATTTGACTTTTATAGATATATAAATATTGTTTAAATAATAAACTAGCCACTAATGAAATGTACTCTTAATTAATTAAAGGTTAAAGTTAAACATTATAAAATCAGAAATTTGAGAGAAAAACATTAAAGATATACATTGTGCAAGGAGATATATGTAGATCAGTATTATTATTTTTTTATTTTCTTTTGGGAGGAAATCACAAAATATTTAGGATTTGACAAGAGACTTTATATATATATAGAAGAAGCTGCACGTTTAAAATGGTAAATTTTATGAGTTATACTCCCCCATCCATGAAAGAAGTTCCTAGTTTGACCCGGTGCGGGTTTTAATGTAGTGCTTTTGACTTTAATAATGATATGTAGTGAGTGGAATATGAGTCCCACTTATGTATTATATTAAATTGAGTTGTGTGTAGAGAGTATGGTGGGTCCATTACCATAAATGGAAAATTTAAAGTAGGAAGATGTTTTGTGGACGGACGAAAATGGCAAATTAAGAACTTGTTTCATGGACGGAAGGAGTATAAGTTTATGTGTATCAGAGTGTGAAGATCATCCATTCATATCAAGTGAATTAGAGTTGAGGACATGAGGTGTGCAAATTTTATACCAAGTGAATTATAAGCTCAAAGGTAAATTTAAGAACTTACATACTTGTGACTATTATAGGAAGATGATAATTTTGATTCACTATAGGAGAGCGTTAGAGAAGGAAGAAGTATCATGAGGTGTATGATTCTTATTGAATATTGAGTAAGATCCTTTATAACTCGAGCATTATATTAGTAAATTGACTCTTTGAACGAGTTTCATAGATGTAGGTGTGTGATTAGTGGCGGAGCCACCCTTTGTCATGGTGGGGCTGTTGCCCCACCTCAAAAGTTTTTGCTAGCTATCAGTTATGCTAAAATTTATCAATTTTGTGTATAAATTCATAAAATTACGACGATTTTGCTCCACCAAAAATTTTAAAATTTTGAGACAATGATTTTGCCCCTCTAATATTTGGGGGCCTGGCTCTGGCCCTGAGTGTGATTACCGAACTAACTTATCAACTCTTGTATATTTTGTGTTGCGTATTTTTTTACACATGTTTTACAAAATATTCTACATAAAAAACACAACACAACAGATGACACATATATATAGATAATTTTTGAATTTATAATTTCAAAATGGATAGTTTATCAATTCCAGTACATTACATGTAGCATAAAACAGTTTTATCTCGAGCAATTGAATTTCGACAAAAATGTTAGAATTGTTTGATGAAATTGTGCGTAACAAACCAGACATGGCAATATATATAAACAAAAAAAACGAAAATTAAGAGTGATAAATTCTGTTTCCAATTTTCAGATAATCGTTTATAAATTATTGAAGACGGTCTAATATTTTCGTAAAATCACATAAACTTCTTATAGTATTTTTTTAATTTGTAATATTATAAAATTAATTAAAGTTTGTAATTTATTAATTGTAAAATATTTTAATCAATCACAAAATACAATTTCCAGCTCTAGGCTTCTAGCATGTGAGTTACAAACGAAAATCTCATCATGAGCCAAACATTATAAGCGTAACAGCGTCAATACTCTGTATTTCATAAAAGCAAAAGCAATGGATTATATTAATAATCAAAAAAAATTTCGAAACAACAATTTACTTTTTTTTTCAACTCAATATAATAATGCTCTTCAGTTATTACCTATTACCGCTGGATCATAAAAACTGAGACCATGACACGTTGAAAATCAAATAATACCATTCTCATTCCCATCTTACATTCTTATTATCCCGTTAAATTCAAATTGTTTTCTTTCGATTTGTTTTATTAACATTTGTTTTTTATAAATATAATAAAAAAATAAGTAATTCTTTAAAATGTATAGATTTCATCATTGTTTACAATATTTTTTATATATAAAAAAGCAAATAACTTTTAGCTCCAAACGAGGAGGGAGTATAACAGAACTGGTTATGTAGCTACAATAATACTACTAATAATGAGAATGATATACATATTATTGCAATGGATACGCATGTGACTATTGTGGAATATGAATTAAAATCATAGGCAAGAAATGAATGGATTGTGGATAAAAGGTTGCACAAATCTTGAGGTGGTAATAACTGCAGAAGTGAAGCTGGATTGGTTGGATAAGGCCTTCCTTTACTCGCTGTCACTGTTACTTAATTAATCAAACGCACCTCCCACCGCCCATATATTCATTTGCGCCCCAATCTTAACTCTGCAAAAATTGCAAATTTTATTTTATTTGTTATGGAGGCATCTAATCTATTGATAAATTATTTAAGTATTATTGGCATCCACTATTTCGGTGTAAGAACGAATTGGCAAAAATTACTAATTTTCTTACATATATGCAACCAATCAATTAAATTGTTGAGAAAATTTTTCATGTTGCTAAGAAGGCCATAGGAGTCTACTGCCAGGTTTTGGCAAATACTAATTATACTATTACGTATTTCTTACATTTTAATTATAAAAATAAATAGCATAAGATCCAGTGAGCACTATAGCATAGATTATTTTTTTCCCTTTATTTATTCTTCTTTTGTTCTTGTTTTCTGCTTTTCGTTTGGATGTAGCACTGTACATAGGATAATATACAATGACAATTGATTGGATGGTAGCTGGCTAAAAGTGAGAATCTATTAATTATGGGGACCAAAATAGAATAAAGTTTACGAGATGAATACTCTGAAATTATAATTGTCCTTTGCTTTGTTAGTTCTTTTAATATTTTACATTATCATAAAGTAAGATATCTACGAATGTTTATAAAAATAAAATGTATGTATCTTCCTTTTCCTCTCAAGATTGCGATGATTTTTATGCAAATAATATATATATTTTGACCGACGCATGTTTTAATACAGTGATTTGACTTTGGATGAAAGAGTATATTTAGTGAAGTTTAGATTTCACTTGTTATTATTATTTAATTAAAGTGTGTGTTATAAATGAAAATTTTAAAATGTAATTGTTGATAGATAAAAAAGAAAATATAAACAAATATTGATGAACGGATAATATAATTATATAGACGTCAATGGCATGTGAGCACACTTAATAGTACATAAGTTTATGCATATTTGATTTCGATAATAGAGTTAATATATATTTTGTAAACAAAGCATTTTTAATTTAAAAAATACATTTATAGCCAAAAGGGTTGCAACTTGTGACCGGTTAGACCGGTAAACACGCACGCATAGTATGTGTAAAAGACAAAGTGGTGTGTGACAGTGCGAGGCAAGACAAATGGTGGTGGCCATGTTCTATAAATCATTAGTGAAAACCTCAGTTTACTTAAATGCCCTCATTAAGTGGATTAGTCTCGGCCATTTTACTACACCTAAAGTGGCAAGAAAGTCAACTCACCCTTGCTTTGCGCCACTCCAAACAAAGTGATTAATTTATAGGGGATTGATTTGTCTTTTTCTTGGATATCTTCTTTTAATTATTTGAAGAAGCAATCGTTTAATTTCTTTTATAATATAGTACTGCATCTACCGGCATTTCTTCAATTGGTGACAATTTAAATTTCCATCCGTTGATAATGAGTTCTATTGACTTATTATGGTCTCATAAATAATTAATACAAGTATATAGAATTTTCATAATAATTTATTTTTCTCAATCTAGACCTATGATACTATGTGTAAAAGTCAGAAAAAGCTAAATGATTTTAAATTATGTCCTAATTTACATAGGAAATATCTCACATATTCAACAATGATCCATTAATTAAGATTCAAGCAAGAGCTAAAATACTCCACACAAGAAGCTAGCTAGTGGGGTTTGGTACTATTGAATTGATCATGTGTAATTATTTTATTTTTAATTCAATAGAGGGCTACTAGTATAAGATACAAGTTGATAGCATATGGATCTTAATTTCACTTTGAAGCTTCCAAAATGTCATAGCTATACTTATAGCGTTGCAACTACGAGTCAATGACAAATTGAGAATGTCAATGTTTTTTATCTATAAATTATGTTACCATTACTTAAAACAACACTAATTAAATTATTATAATGTGGAAAAGCACTAACATTTAGTTAGAATTATACGGAAAAATATTTCACGTGTGGAATATTCTATTTTTTTTTTTTCTCTTTTGTTTCGTGGTGGCAAGTGGAAGCATTGCAAAAGCCTCTTATTTGAATTAGAATAAATTAAATATCAAAAAATTAATTAACATTTGAAAAAAATAGGCTTATCGATCCTTTGTTTTCAAATATGTGGACTTAGCTGCAGTGTCACGAGGTGGACGTTTATATCAATTTTAATACTGAAATCGCCAACTGACGATTGATACTTTGCTAATTAATATGATTAAGCTTATTCGTGTTGGTTTTAAATTTCTTAATTTCTACATATGTCAAAGCCATCTATTTCATTTTTCAAAAAACATACAAACATTGAAACATAGATTGTTAAATATCATGATTTTCACCTCAAATAATTCGTATTTTTCTAATGACTGATGTGTAATTTACTGGATCAAAATAGTAATGATTTTTTTACTTCTAATTGTTGCTAATGAGACTTCAATTTTCATTTACCAAAATGAGACTTCATTTAAATGCAGCTTTACGTAGAAGCAACAATCGTACTAATAGATTATTCATAGTCAAACACGTTTTTTTTTTTTTGTAACTTAATAATATTTTTCTGATATTTATTTCTTAAGATATATTAATATAGCTCTAAATAAATAAAAAGTTATAGATAATGTTATTTCAAAATAAACGTGTTTTAAGATAAAATTAATTGGAGCCAAATGTAAAGTATAACCTTTATGTTAACTCAAAATGAACCTTACTTTTTAATAAATGGTTGACTAGGACCCTCCTCACTTAACCTAGAAAAATAACCTGCGCTATGTTTCCGAAATTATCCAAAAACATAGAATGTTTTCATATAGTACATGAAAGCCAAGAGTAAAAGACAATAATTGTAATTTTTTGGAATTTCATGCAATAAAAGAAACTAACTGCATGCTCGAATAGAAGAAACCGCCTAACTGTATTAATATGTCCGAAAAAGAGGAAGAGCTAGCGACGATATATAACTAGTCATATCAAATTGCTAAAAGTAACTGCACGATATTTACAGTTTACCGACCGACCGCCTACAAAGTTACTAAATTCCATTACTATTTTTCTTTCCTAATTTAATATTGTAATTTTTTTACCATCGAGAGTGTTTTTTGATATTCAGAAATAGCAACATTACATTAAGAACTACAAAATCGTTCTTTGTACGTATCGAATTAACAATTTTTTTAGCACCAAACAAATTTTGCAAGCAATAGGGATATATTGTGGATTGCCTCCAAATGTCACCAAGATTTTGTTGTCGCCACTCGCCACCATCTAGTGAGGAATTTAATTTTTTTCATATGTCCATCAAAATTATTTTCATTTTGATTTGGCACGAGTTTTGATTTTAATGACATGAGTAGCGAGTGGAGTTTGAATGTTAACTGATATATTATTTTAAATTGATTGTGTGTGGTTAGTAGAATTTGTGCCTCACTTAATATATTTATTTTAAATTAAGTCGTGTGTAATAAATGTGATGTGTCGATTTAATTTGCTATAAATGAAATTTTTTAAATATAAATTAAATTATAAAATATAAACAGTTTGTATAATTGCAATTTGATTATTTTTCTTGAAGTGTTTGGAGCTATTGGTGGATTTAGTTTCGTTGGCAAGATCAAGATTTCTTGAATGACAACTTGACTAGTCGTGTATTTTGAATGTGTAATCAACGTTTTTGATGTAGATACATTACGTTTTTTGAAATTTCAACTGATCACGAGATTGTGTGTGTGTAATTTGGATAAAGAAAAATTTAAAAGTAAATATATATGAATTTGCTCATTAAGAAAACATAATTATCTTCCGTGTACTCGTTCCTTAATTCATTTTATGTGTATGTAAAAGGGAATTAGTAAGAGTACCGATGGTCCGTCCGGCGAACATTACTGAACGTGTTCACGGTCGATGTGATAATAATACATCAGCATACGGCTTATCATAATTTTTGATTTTTTAATTTTTATTATTTTATATTAAATAATATTAAATTATACACTGATCAATAAACTCTAACTAGTTGAAAGTGAGAACTAATAAACTATTTATTAAAAAAATTGATATTTATCTACAAAATATGTCACATTATTTGCGGTCATATAACTTGGCGAATGCGAGTATTTTGGATTGTACTAAATGTTGTTAATCTACCCAAATAATTTGTCCAGTAAATTCACACGTGTGTTAATTTGGAGCTTTTACTAAAGCACTCGTCTACCTTCTAAGAACTGGAAAATTAGAGTGTAATTCACAATTCGCGAACTGGTCCCCTCTCTTCCATCCGTTCTGTTCATTTTCCGTTTTCCGTTTTCTTTTTCTTTGATTGTTAGTTAGTTACCATTTTTGACAATGACGTTATTTATGTAGTTATGACATAGTACATACATGTAATAATAATAATAATAATAATAATAATAATAATAATAATATTAATAAATATTTTATTATTTTCTGTTGGATAGTATTCCGTCTAATATTTGATGAAGGAGAAACATTAAATGTCGGATACTACTAATTTTTCATATAGTACATTATAACAGAACAATGTCAAAAAGTAAACATCAATTCGTGCCAAAATTTTCATGTATATATTTGAAAGTCAAGCTACTGATAATTGTTAATATAACATCTAAAAATATATTTAGTGTAGTATATTAATGTTGATAGTGAAGATTGGGTGGTGTGTATTGTGGAACAGTGGAAGTGTTATAAAAGGTCCAAAAAAGGAGGATGAAGGTAAAGATCGTTCGTACATTAAAGAAATAACCAAATCTATAGTTTAAAAAATAAAAAATTGGACAAGTTTGCTCACTTTTCTCTGCCCCCTCTAACAAAAGTAAATATTAATTTTAACCCTAAGTAGTAATAATAAAAAAATAAAAAAAAAAACAGTTTAATTAAATTTCCACCCTGGCCTAATTAACGCCTTCACGCGCATTCCTTCGATTTCATTTGTGGTCTCCCATTCCCACTATATATTCCTCTCTTCTTCTTCCTTTTCCCCTTAGCAGGTGCCTTCCAATCTCTCTGCATCTGTTGCTTCCCATTTCCCATTTCCATCTCCCCCTCTCTCTCTCTTCATCATTATCTCCGCTATTCCCATTTCAAGAGAGAGAGAGAAGAGAACCTCCCCAATTCAATAGTACAATTCCCGATAATGCCTTCCATGGGCATGGCCGAGGAGGAACTGTTCCTCCCCTCCACTCCTGGGAAATTTAAGGACAAATCGCACTCGATGCATCGCCAATTTCACAGGTGCTTCGCCTCTACCAGCACCATGTTCCTGTGGGCCCTCTTCCTCGTCGCCCTCACCGCCGCCTACCTCAGCTTCCAGTCCTTCGTCGACTCCGGCAGCAAGTACTTCTCCACCGCTTGGGGCGGCATTCACTGGGAGAAACAGGTCCGCTCCTCTGCCCAGATCCATCGTCCCAACGGATTCTCCGTCCTCGTCACCGGCGCTGCCGGCTTCGTCGGTAGCCACGTGTCCCTCGCCCTCAAGAAGCGCGGCGACGGTGTCGTCGGCCTTGACAACTTCAACGACTACTATGATCCCTCTCTGAAGCAGGACAGGAAGAATCTCCTCAGTTCCCACGGCGTATTCATCGCGGAGGGTGACGTCAACGACGCGCGCATGTTAGCGAAGCTCTTCGAGATCGGGCAATTCACCCACGTGATGCACCTCGCCGCGCAAGCCGGTGTACGTTACGCCATGGAGAATCCGCAATCCTACGTGCACAGCAACATCGCCGGCCTCGTCACGCTTCTGGAAGCGTGCAAAACCGCCGATCCACAACCGTCGATCGTGTGGGCCAGCTCCAGCTCCGTCTACGGCTTGAACGAGAAGGTACCGTTTTCCGAATCGGATCGCACCGACCAACCGGCATCGCTGTACGCCGCCACGAAGAAGGCCGGGGAGGAAATCACCCACACATACAACCACATCTACGGTCTCTCCATCACCGGGCTCAGATTCTTCACGGTCTACGGGCCGTGGGGAAGGCCCGACATGGCCTACTTCTCCTTCACTAAGAATATTCTGCAAGGGAAACCGATCACGATTTACAGAGGTAAAAACCACGAGGATTTGGCTCGGGATTTCACCTACATTGATGACATCGTGAGGGGGTGCATCGGGTCGTTGGATACGGCGAAGAAGAGTACGGGTTCGGGCGGGAAGAAACGGGGACCCGCGCAGTTTCGGATCTTCAATCTGGGCAATACCTCGCCCGTGACGGTGCCGATGATGGTGGGAATATTGGAGAAGCAATTGAAGGTGAAGGCGAAGAAGAATGTGGTGGACATGCCCGGAAACGGCGACGTTCCGTTTACCCACGCGAATATCAGCTACGCAAGAAAGGAATTCGGGTACAAACCCACTACCGATTTGCAAACCGGGTTAAAGAAGTTCGTCAAATGGTACTTATCGTATTATGGCTACAATCACGGCAAGTCTGTATAGTGACTCTCTCTCTTTTACATAATTATTAGGGACACTTTTTTTTTCTTTCCTTCTTTTTTGATAAAAAATAATGAAAGAAGAAAAAAAAAAAGGGAAATGGATAAAAGGTGAATACATTATTTTCTAATCTTCTTCTTTAGAGGATTTGCTGTTTTCTTATATATATATGTAAAAAAAGTTCATAAGGTTTGAATTCATCAAGTTTGTCTAAATTGTTTTCTTGATTATCCTCCATGTTATTATTTCTAATTCACGTGCTTCGTTTATATTACAATATGTATACTACTATCATTTTAAGTTGAAGAGGAGATTGAAATTCTATTTGTCTGATAAAAAAAGAAGTTGAACATAATGTTTATTGTTGTGGTAATTATTAAATTTTCACTGTGGCGAATGAATGTAAATCAATTATTGTTGTTACCTTTGAGTTTTGACCAACAAATGGGACGAATTTGAAAATGCATTAATAATTTCGGTGGTTTTATATTTGTGAGTGTGACTCCTTTTATTTTAGAAGGTGAATGAACAGTTAAGTGTTTTATAATAGCAACAAATTTAGAAAATCGGTCTTAAATTCGAATAATTTATAATGCGCTTTTAAAATTTAAAAATAATGTAATTACCTTTTTAATAACTAATAGTATTGTTTAAGGTGTGTGTAAAAATTCATAATGGTGATCACTTGAACCTGGATTAATATTTACATGTGAACTCATGAATTTAAAAGAACGTAAAACACTTGGCATGTCCTTAGTCATTATCATAAATTTAAAAGAACGTAAAATACTCTGGACACATTTTGAATTAATTATTGGTTTCAACAACTCACGATCATTACCACTAACGGCTGCCTACATTCCACCAAATATTTCAAAGTGACAACTTATGTTACTATACATAGAAACATATACTATTGCTTTAGATCAGACATATGTAAAATAAATTTCTTTATATGATGAGTTCTACTTGTGATGAGGTAATTCCATATATCAGAATTGGTCTCGTATCGAACTTTCTAGTTTTTAGTACTTCCTCCATTCCAATAAAAATGGTCACGTATCGAACTTTCTAGTACTCCCTCCATCCCAATAAAAATGGTCACGTTTGATTGAGAATTTTTTAGTAAAATGTATATTTTTCATTATATAACGTTTAAAATGAGACAGAACAGTGGAGGGAGAGTGAGGGCACTTTGGTAATAAAGAAGAGGACTACGGAATAGGGTATTAACTATTAATGACAGCTAAGCATATAAATGCGTAGAGACAGATGAGATGAGAGAGGTGCTTGAAAATAAGGGCAAAGTCGTAAAGAGGACGCGGGCCCCACCACCATGTGAGCCCTCTCTCTCTCTTCACTTTAGCCGTTGGATCGGGGGCCCGAAACCGACACTCGTTCTTGGCAGTTTCCTACCGACACTTTATACGTGGGCTTCGTTTTCTATCAGTTCGGGCCTGGGCCCACTGGTCTCCAATCTTGTTCCTTTCTTGCACTCGGATTCTCATCTTGTACATTTTTTTCTTCTATTTATTCTACCTATTTAATATTATGTCACAATTTTTTTTTATTCTACTTACAAAGTAGTTTAATTTTTATTATTTAATATTATGTCGGTTGGGAAATGTCTACATTTGAGATGAGAGATTATTTTGGTGGTACGTAAATGTTTATTTGAATAGATGGGTCGGCCTTCACTCGTACTACTAATATCTATTGAGTACATGTTTATATGATTGGCGATTGGAGTAGTCGTGGAATAAGGAATATTTTCACTTGTGCAATCCATGTTACAAATGGTTTAATTATTTTATATTCGTCCTTGTTATGTGTATTTTATCCTACTTATACAGATACATATATTAGTTTCGATATATAAGTTATTTGCTGCATTTATGACAAGTGAATGACGAGACCACTATGAAATTGCACATCTATGAAGTGAACTGATCATAAAAGTATATAAAATAGGTGACCCTGTTGAGTTCCTATCGATGTTGGTAATAATTTATAAAGAGATCACGTATGCTAAATTAAACCTAGCTAAAATTAAGGATTTTGTGCGTTTTATTACCTTAATGATTTTTTTAAACAAAAATCGGTCATCGAGATTCTTGCTGATTAAATTAAATGCTACAATTAAGTCAAATAAAATATTTATAATATTTTATAATGATGAAGTCAGACTCATAATTCCGACGTAAATAAATGCATCTAGCTTGCACTAAATAAGTTTGGATCAAAAAAATAAAATAAAGTGAAGAACAGAGCGCCGTGTTTGGATTGATGCATGAGATTGATTAGATTGATAGAATAAGGGATGATGGGATGATGAGATTATTTGGATTATATAATTATGTATTTTGTTTGATTGATTATAATATTTGATAAATTATGTGATTATAATTGAAATATAAAAAATACTTAAATTGTCCTTTATAGAGATATGTTGGATGTGTTTACTTGTATTTTTGTAAATAGCAAAATTAATGAGGATAATTTTATAAATTTGCATTTTGAAATGATGCTTGATTAATAATCAACCTAATCAAGTTAAGTGTGAGTTCATTAATAATCAAGTAATTTTTTGATTATATGTGCGCCAAATAATCTATTCGAGCCAAATAAAGTAAATCAAACATTTAATAATATTTAATTATTTTATCAATCATACACAGTCAATGATAATCAAGCAAACCAAACACGACCTATAACACCGACAGTTGGTGGGGCCTTTTTGAGTTTGGAATCCAGTTGAGTTTGGTAATCAAAGTGGTGCAGTAGTATTTTTTTTCTCTCTCTTAAATCACCTTTCAAAAAAGTTTGCATGAATCAATAACTTTATTTCATCAACCGAACAATTAGATTCCCAGACTTTATTAGTTAATTTAATCAATAGTCTCTAAAATGCAATAGTGTAACGCAAATAAAAGAACTTAAAGTGCGAGGATATGTATATACAAATCGGGATTAATTAGGGTTTGTAATTAGAGCATTCATGGGTTGCTCAAATAGTGGTTTCTGTGGCATAATTGTAATTAAAGGGAACTTTTTTGGGTGAAGTTTGTAATTAATGGGGGTTTCTCACTTTCGGTTTCCGAAGTCTCTACTTTAATAATTATATAATGATTGAATTTGGGAAAAATGATATTAATTTAAATTTGTAATATAAAATAAATAAATAAAAACGAAAAAAATTAAATATTGAATTTTTTATTAATATTTTAATTTATTTAATTAAATAACATTAAAATTAAAATAGCAATTTTAAAAATTAAAATTTCATTAATTTTAATTTCAAATAAAAAACACAAGAAATTGAAATACGAGAATTGAAAACACACAGAATTAAAATATAACAAAAGAAACGAAAAAAAAAAATCGGGGGGCGCGGGAAACCGGGTGCCGCAGCGGTGAACCCGGGTGGGTTTCTCGCGCCCAGCGCCCGTCTCACGGGATAGCACCCGGCGCCCGCACCCCTTCGCCCGCAGCGGGGTTTCTCCCCCCAGCTTCCAGCGCCCCCCTGCCCCCCTACCGCCCGGGTATCCCGCGCCTTATGGCGCTGTGGATGCTCTTAGGTATTCTCCAACTTTTTGCCATGGGTGAACATATGACATGAACGCCATCTTCAGATTAGCTGTCAAATCATGCGGATCGATCTGATAACATCCTAATATATTAAGGTTAAATTCGAAATCGATCTTTTAAATTCTACTAAATTTAAACATGAACCTGACATGTTAAACTGAAACCCGAATACAATACAAACCCGACACGAACACGATAATTTTCGTGTTAACACGATACAATATCGACATAATAAATACCTAAAATTATACATGAAAACGTCATAAAAATAATAACCCTTTAATAAAATAAAAATAATACTCCGTACTACATAATTATTGAATCTATACAATATATTTATTTTTATTTTCAAAGAAAATACAAATATTTGGAAATTTTTTAAAAAAAATTACATTTACTTCAAAATATAAATTATTAATATATTATAAATTTATGTTATCGGATAATCCGAAAGCGACCTACACCTAATCCGAATCCAATACGTTTGGATTGATCCAAACGCGATAAGACTTGATAGTAACCCATTATATGGTTGCGCGTTTTTGTCGAGTTATTATACCGCGTTAAAAATTGAGTCTTGTTCGACTAAAAACGTATACTAAGAAATTGTAGTACACATAAAGTCAACCCGAATGTCGAATCTCATGGAAGACTATGCAGGACAATGATTAAAAGCACTTTATGAAATAAAACAAGTCCTAGAACACTCTAAATCAGATTGAGATAAGAATTAAAGCTATCAAAGGGAAACGATAAATAAGGTAAACAAGAGAATAAAGATCTAGGGTGACAATTATCTTAAATTTAGGTTCAATGCTTATTCGATCAAATCATGCTTTTAACTAGATTCTCCTAAGTTGATTAGTCAATCACTTTCGTGTTCTTTAAAACTAATCAGTGATTATTACTCTAGTATCCAAATTACACTTAAGAGAAATACTAAATTCAAAACACGATTTCCTTTTTACGTTACCGATTATAAGGTTTGGTTGTTTGATTATAAAGAAGACATAGAACAATTCATATCAATCTATTCCATATCTTGAGTTCCATATGGTGATCAAACATATAAAATACATAAAGTACAAATCAAACAACCATTCAAGATCAATTTAAAGCATTAAACCATACATAAAGATAATCTAACCCTAGAGAGGTAATTAGTCAACCAATGATGAAGATGAAACCATAGAAATCTCCATTAAGATGCACTTACTATGAATCCACAAAGCAAAGTTGAGTACCCTTCAATCTCTTGAATAACCAAGTCATATCTACTTAAAAGCAAGTAAAAATACTATTTCTAAATGTTTTAGTTCAAGTCCAATCGTTCCCCCTTTCAAAATGACGTCACAACGAATAAAAACTAAAGTTTGGAACTGCCAGCCAGCGGTCGCTGGCTTTGTGTTTCTAACCGCGTTTGTCCTGCAGGGCCAACGGCCGCTGGGCCCTACCCTCTGAAAAGTTTTGCAGCAGCACCCCAGCAGGCGCTGATCCCAACTTGACCTCGTCGTCTTGGCTTTTCTCCTCGTGCTCTCCTTAGTCTTTTCTACTCCATTCGGCTTCGTCAACGGAATGAATAAAGCACCACTTCTAGTTCTATTTCCACCTCATTTCCACCTCCTACATCCAAATCATAAAACAAATGAACCGGCGTAAAACGAACAATAAAACGACACGAAACAAAAGACAAACATACAAAACACGACAAAACGACACACTAAAATATAACAAAAAAACATACTAAACAAGTCTAACAATCACAATATTTTTTTTAGAGCTTAATTAAGAGGGTGTTTGCCTAAGCTTATTTTAAAGAGCTTATAAGTAGAGAAAATAAGTTGGGGTAGAGCTACTTATTTTTGGAAGAGCTTATAAGTTCCAAGAGCTTATTTTTGCAACTTATAAGTTCTCAAAGAGCTTAATTTGTCAAACATTTTTAAGAAGTTTATAATCTCTTTTAATGAGCTTATAAGCTTAGTGAATATAACGTTAGAGATAATTAGATAAATAGGTGTAACATCATCTTGTGGACACATCATCTGATTTTGTGTTTACTAAACTCAATATGATGCTATAATTTAAGGTCAATTGCATTCAAATAAGCTTTTTTCAATCCCTCAATGTCACTCATGTATTGGGGAAGCTCCAAATTGAAAAACTTACCAAATTTGTGCTTAAATTCGTGACCCTATATATATATTGATATCATATAACCACTTTAAATGAAATAATTCAACAATAAATAATCACAAGAAACTGGATCGTCTTAAGAAAATAGCTACGAATTTAGGAGTTATTTTTAATTTTGCTTATTGAAATTGGATTCGAGTATTCAACACTCTCATCGTAGATACAGTTGTTTTTCCAAATTCTCAAAGTTTTCTGGTAAACCTCACCAATAATAAAAAGTTCATCTTCGATTAATGCTATGGCTTTCAACCAAGAGAACTAAAATTAAGGGTGATTAGACAATTAAACCCCTAAAAATTATTACAATAATAATAAAATAAAAAAAGAGTGTTGTCACCTTAACATCTTGAACTCTGAATCGGGATTAGGAATTAGGATACATAGACAACAAAAACAACGACTGTATCAATCAATATCCCTTCAACTTTTTCTTTCTGCATATGGCATGTATTGGGGATGATATAAATAAATTACTCCCCGTCCCGCTCTAAGCAGTTTGTTTTCTTTTTCTGGATTGTCTTACTAAAATTGGCTTATTAAAATAACAAAAAGTAACTTTTTAAAATGTGTGGACGTCATAACTTTTTCATCTTTTATATTACTTTCTAATCTACGCGTAAAAAAAAGAAACAAGTCGGAAATAACGGGACAGAGGGAGTAAAATTTACATTCAGTATGCGTGTGCTGAACTAGTAGCAGTAAGATTAATTTTTAAAATAATATATTTTAAATTTTAGTCCAACACGACTATATAATTTAAATTTATAGCAAATCAATTTTTAAAAAATTACATTCATTGAATTTTTGTTTAGAAAACCAAAAAACTGAGAGCACTGGAAACTTAAAATGAGCCCACATAATTTATCTGTAATTTATAGCCTATTGGGTAGCAGCCCATATCGTGCTCTACCCCCAAATAACATTAATATATGGATTTGTTCCTAATATACACAAGATATCTTCTACTGCCAACTTGCTAACAAATTATAAGAAGAAAAATTGTAAGATAATTGTAATTTGCTTCAATTTCTGAGGAAGCTAATTATTTGTTGGATTTTTGCTCGATTTGAATTACTAAGTTCTTAATCCCATTTCAAGCCAGTAATTTGTTACTTGTATATAAAATAGTAAAACCACATCATTTTCTTTATTTGTTTGTTTTTCCTACAAAAGCATAAGAATTAATAGAAAAAGGTTAACTAAGCAATAACCATATTGGGAGTTGAGAGGGGGAATAATGTGATCTCGTGGTAAGGACTAAGGAGGAATTTAATTTGAATGTAAAAGAGAATTGAATTGCTGCTACTATTTAATTTATAAAAAAAATTGCTTCCTATTTTCGGAAAGAGAAAATAGAAATAGGGGGAAATGGTTCCTTCACCCAATCTTTAAAGAGAAGAAGAAAAGGGCAAAAATGGGTAGAGTGATATGCAAATTTGTACTATCACTATCACCCTCTATCCCTGCCGCTCACCTCCGTTTCCTTCCTCTTCGAACCGCCGCTTCCAGGACTTCGAGGATGGCGACTGAAGCTGCTGCTCCTTCCTCTTCCTCTTCGTCACCTTCCCCTTCCGCCGCGATCGATTTTCTCACTCTTTGCCACCGTCTCAAGGTAACTGTTTCTGATTGTCTGATTCAACGTTGCTTCAATTTGTGAATAACTGCATGTAATTGCCAGCTAGAATCGGAAATCCTGTTGCGGACTTGTATCGCTTAGTCGTTCTTTGAAAAAGTTCTAATTTGAAATGTATTATTTCTGTTATGATCCGGATATGATGGTAAAGGCGCTGCTCTATCTTGGCTTGTCCTCTCGTATGAATGGTAATAGATCATGATAGTATAGTCTAATTTTTAAGCATATGCGGAAGTAACTAGAGTTGTTTTTATAAGCAACAACGAAATAGATCGTCACATTGTGCGGTTGAATCCATATATTTGAGAAGAAGCAAAGATCATAAGTTGATCGTTTCTTAATGTGTATCCCAAAGGAAATACACTGGGATTAGAAGAGTTACTTTGTCACTCCATGTTGTGAGTATGAAGTACGATCTTCCTTTTGCAATCTTACCAGACGACAAAGCGAGCAGGATGGGTACGAAAAGGAGTGCATGATCCGGAATCAATAGGTGATCACATGTACCGGATGGGATTGATGGCTCTGATAGCTTCGGATAATCCTAGTGTCAACCGTGAAAAGTGAGCGATTTTGTACAAATTTTATTATATGGTTTAATTTGTTATCAATGTTGTTTTAAATAGTCATGCACCTGCTACCTTGTGAATCTCAGGTGTATAAAAATGGCAATTGTGCATGACATTGCTGAAGGTGAGGGATTGAATACACATCGATTTTTTGTTGTATAATATTTCATCCCAGACCTTGTATTATTTGCCTAAAAATGTCTAGAATTGTTTACTCTTTGATAGTCCTCTGTGTTGGAGAATCACACGTCTTTAAAAACATATCATATATAAATGTCTTAGGACATACGTCATAATTAATAATTTTCCGGATATTATGAAAAGTGGAGAAATTCAAATGAATGGGGATTATTGCATTTCTGAGTTCATTGTGAGATCAGACAATCACATATAGGTGTTCATTGGAGTGCTCCATACAGGTTTATGAGAAAACAAGATTATTTGCTAATTAAGGAATATCTAAATGGAATGGGAGATCCCTTAAGAAAGAACTAAAACAGATATTACTTAGTTATTTCCTTGTTAATCTATTTAAGTGAGATAATTTTTAATTCCAAAATGGTGCTTCGTTGCTAATGAAATATATGATGGCCCTTGTACTTAAGTCTTCAGTTGATATTTTCCGATAGGAATTCCTAGGGATTAGGAAGTATCAGGTTGGGTTTGGGTGTTTATAGAAATATTGGGAGAACAATTTGAAAAGCAATGCAATATAATGTATGTATGTTAGGAATTATAAATCTCATAAGAAAATGTGGAGCCTTTGGTTGTGTGCAAGACGAGGACCTTTTTTGAAGATTGGGTAACACCATAACAAAAATTGCTTTAAGCTTTTTATTATACTGTGGAATGATCTGAATTGACTTTTAGCATGACTCTGATTAACTACAAGATGTTTCATGTTTGGTTCCCCTAATATAGCAATAGTTGGCGATATCACTCCTGCTGATGGGGTTCCAAAGGAAGAAAAGAGCCGACGTGAACAAGAAGCATTGCAGAAGATGTGTGAACTACTTGGTGGAGGGGAACGAGGTATGTGATACTCTACTCATCCTCTGTTACTGTAATTGAACTTAAGTTCTATGATACTACCATGCTCTCGTACCAGTCTGCTGGCCGTAATATATTTAATGCAGCTCAGGAGATCAAGGAGTTATGGATGGAGTATGAAGAGAATTCTTCTATGGAAGCTAAGGTTGTTAAGGACTTTGACAAGGTAATGTACATGCATACAGATTGTGGAAACTTCCTGCATGTATTGTTATTACACTCAAGGCTCAGAATTCTAAAATGTGTTATATAACAAGGTGATTGTGGTTGAATTCAGTGCATTCCTACTAGCAACTTTACCTCCCCTATCATATTGCAAGCTGGAGAGTATAGATGAGTTTTTTACAATGATGCCTCAAGAACTAAACACAAAACCTTTAATTTTGATGGTCATTTAGTACATCTTTAATTGGATAGTAAGACTGCTATATTATTAATTAGTATCATTGTCAATTATGCAAGTTCTTGCTTTATCTACTTCGTCTTATGTTTCTCATTCATCTGGAATTTTGATTTATTCTCAGGTGGAGATGATACTGCAAGCTTTAGAGTATGAAAATGGTAATTTTTCGTGCCATAGTAATTCAAGTATCTTTTGGATATGAAGTTCATGATTATGGGATCTTGTTAAAGCCGGACTGAGGAATTTTGTGATTTTCTGCTTCAGCAGAGTAGGACTTTCTAAATTTCTGAATGCATACATGAGACTAACAATAATATGCTTGATCATATCATATCAGCTGTCTGTCTTAGAAAATCAAGTGTCAGTCTTAGCATTTAATATGCCCAATCATTAACCCAAATGTCCTCTGGACAAATGATAAGCTTGTGAGCCTTATGCTTTACCCAAATTTTGTTACCATTGAGCTCTCATGGTATGTGCATCCAATTATTGTTTTCGGACTTTTATGTCTTGTTATAAAGGGAACTTAAGTTTGCAATTTGTTTTCTTATACGCAGAGCAAGGGAAAGATTTGGAAGAGTTTTTTGAGTCAACTGCAGGTGCACCCTATTTCCCATATACATTTCTGATTGTTGAATGAATTGATACTAGCCTTGTATATGAGAAAATAAAGTTTGCATTTATAAGTAGAGCTACATAAATACCTATGTGATGGCACGGAAAGACATCTATTTTTACTTAACTCGTTATTGGAAATCGCTCTTTTGTAACTTTTCTTTGTACAGGGAAGTTCCAAACAGATGTAGGAAAAGCTTGGGCTTTGGAAATAACATCAAGGAGGAAAAAACTCAAACAACTTAGCTTATAACATTGTGAGTTCTTTCTAGGTAGGTGGAGTAGAGTGTGATCAGCTTTTCACATTCAAACTACCTGTGATTTTAGGGTTGAGTTTCGGTTAACTTATGTTTGTCTCCACAAAAATATGCAGATTAGATAAGGATTCTCCCAAGGCAATCTTCGTTCTTGACCGGCCGGCTATACACTGATTTTCTTTTTTTCTTTTTTTTCTCTGGATTGGAAATAATAATAGGCCATGATGCATTTGATCATTTTGCAAGAATGACTGTCTTGTTTGTGTTTCATTCTCCTCGCTCTATGGAGTTGCTGAAATTATACTTTGATTATCTATATTAGTTAATTTTGATTTTCCCCACATAACAATGCAAGTATCTTTAAAAAGTTAATACCCCCTCCGTCTCATTTTGAATAAATAATTTCATTTGTTTGGGCATGGATGTTAGCAGATGAGTTGCTTATTATGTCTGTAAGCAGACAGCTGCATACTAGCTCTTTCATAAAACATTATTGTACTATCTCACAAGACAGAAGTATTTTATTATTGTTATTTTAAATTTCACAAGAAGCATTATAGGTAGATACAAAGTAATAGTCCACAATAAAAGATCTCTTAACATACAAAGGGGCTTAATTAGCGTATAAACAAGGTAATCATGCTAAAAGCATGGACTAATTGCTTGTTTGCTCGTGGCCCTATAAACTAACTAATTAAACAAGACATGTGGAAGGGTTAATAGCCCATACATATATTTAATAAGGAGACTGATTACGTATTTTGTTTTCAATTATAAATACCATCGAACTGTAATTGCAAGAAAGCATATATTTTTCTTCAAACGTTATAATTAATTCTCATCGTTTCCACTATATAATCCCTAAACCTGAAAAGTAAACGAATACTCATCAATAAGCAGATAATGGCTTTATCCTCGTACAGCTTATGCATTATCCTAAGCGTCATCCTCTTTGTATCAGGTATTATGGTACTTATTCTTATATAGTTGCAAATTAATGTAATTACACTTGCTGTCAAGTTTTAAAATTTCGTGTTAATGTTTGGGTGATATATCCCAAATTTGCATTTGGAGTGGACAGAAAAATAAAATTTTCAAAGCACTATATTTTATAGGGTGTTATGGGTAAACCGTCCACTTTTGTAACGAAAAATAAAAAATACACACATAAAAAATACTCCCTCCGTCCCCCAAAGATCTTCCCACTTTGACCCGGCACGAGTTTTAATAACATGTGTTGACTTTGATTGTTAAAGTGTAAAGTGATAGTAAAGTGATGTTAGTGGAGAATGGGTCCCACAAAAAGTAGTATGATGTATAAGATATTGTGAGTGGATAATAGGACCCACGTTAAATAAGATGGGTAAAATAGAAGGTTTCCAAAAATAGAAATAAAGTGGGAAGAAAGATGGGGGACGGCCCAAAATAGAAGAGTGGGAAGATCTTTGGGGGACAGAGGGAGTATATGAAAAGTGCTCATTTTGATTGTAAATTACCTAAAATACCTTTATTAAAATTAAATTTGCATCTTATTTTGGAATGTAGTATTAATTAATTATTTTCTTATTTTTTGCAATTAAAAAAATACTTGGTATATGTTTAAAATTATACACGTCCAATTGAATTAAACAAAAATTATACACACACAACACCACACATACATATTATTAAATAAAAAAATGAGGAATGTACACAAAAACAAAACCCGGCAGCCGGATTTTGTTTTAACCAATCAGATTTTCATTTTTGTATATAGTCCTAATTTTTTATTTAAATAATACGTGAAAATCATGTACTAATTAAATCAAATATTAAATATAAAATTTAAATACATATATATATATATATATATATATATATATACCACACAAAATACAATCATTGTGATTTAATAGTAAATTTAAGGATATTTTTGAACTTTTGCGTATTTTTCATATAAAAGTTACAAATATGGTATTTTTCATGTTGAAGTTACACTATAGGGTATTTTTCATAAAATTAAAACTTTTGGGTTGGGTTAATGTTGTATTAGACTTTAAAAATATATATATACATAACTAAAAATTTTGGGTTTACACTGAGCTTCAACGCATTGCAGGCGCAGCCATACAGTAAGTGGTGTTTGACTAAATTTATTTTAAAGAGTTTATAAACTCATGCAAGAGATTATAAGTTGGTGTGAAACTACTTATTTTTTTGGAGAGCTTATAAGCTACAAGAACCTATTTTTACAGCTTATAAGTTCTCAAAAAGCTTAATTTGTCAAACATATTTAAGGAGCTTATAAGATCTTAAACAACTTACAAGCTCTTTTAAAGAGCTTATAAGCTTAGCCAAACACCCCCTTAAATCCGCCCTTAGTTAACATATGTATAAAGTTTAGCTCTTGAATGAAAAATAATGGAACAACATTATATATATCGATCCAATTTTTGGAGTATAAGGTATTTTTCATGAAGTTGATTATGAACGAACCACAACTCACAGTCAAATAAAGGAAGAAGGAGAAAGAAAACCGACCACATCTTAACAAGCTAGCTATCAATTATATATATGAAGCTAACTATCAATTATATATGAGGGTGGATTTATGTATGCATAATTATGCGTGTATTGACCTAGTGGTAGTGAGGTTAATGCACGATAACGATCTTTTGGCCATCACTTGCTCCCCACGTATTACCGCTAAGTTAGCAACTTGCATTTGCACGCTTCACTCTCCATGTTCCTCTATTTATTATTAACCATACTTATCCTTTAACTCTATTTTTTATCAAATTATATCAATAGTCGAGTTGGTTGTTCCATAAATATATACGACCAGTCGGTTGGTCTGGACTCTGGATAAATTCATTGATTCATATCATTGATGCATACCACAATTATTAATTGAGAACCACTAAATTATTGTTGAAAGATAACAGAGTTTGAATCACGTCAAAACTATTAACATATACATTCATGAGTAGTTAATAAACAGGTGAGTATTAATATTATCGCAATCCAATTAAAGGTAGTAATAAATAGTTTTGCAAACCTAGTTACATGATCTCTTTTAGCCTATGATTTGACGCCAAAGAATAGAAGCAAACTCATCCAAATATTATTACATGTAGACTAGAGGATTCCTTCTCCAACAATATATAGCTAGTGAGTGTCTAAATTAAGCACTCACTTGGGATCGGAATGGAGCCCTAATTGCAATAATTTTGATGCAGTTGAGCATGCTGTTCCAAATACTCTCTGCTGTTCATCTCTGTCAGCCTGCATAATATCAAACCCTTTTTTAACCTCATGCATTCAAAATCACACAACTCTTATGCGCATAAATTTTCATTTACTAACTATACTAATTATATTCATGTTTTAACTTAATTGTCATAATCCCAAATAAGATAGCTAGATATATCTTCCAACCTACTAATTGTGCGATCTTTAGCAAAACCCAATTCGTTGTCAACGCACATCTCCCGAACATCCCCTCTCATTGATTTTGAGAAGCCTGTAGCATCCGCATCGCCTATTGTTACGATGTGCTCAAACAGTTGAGTCGGCCCACCTTCTGCGCTGCACAATAATCTAGCTCGATTCTCGTACATCACCTAATATTCCACAAGCCGATTACAATATTTATCATTCCATAATCTATGTAAAAATAAAATAAAGTGCACAGAGTAAGAGATTGAAAGACGAACATCGACTAAAGTCACAAATCGATATGCTGCAGTCCTATTAGCTAGCCCAAAGATTGGAATACCTTCCACAGCCAATGTATGAAATTTCTCTACAAAGGCCAAATATTTACTATTACATTAGATATTCTGTGTTCGAAAAAATAATCCATGCTTGCCAGATATTACTAATTAGCTCATAAAAAATCTTAGAAGTGTAGTGACACTTGAAATCTTGAATAAGAGATGACTCACTGAATAACCCAAAATAGTCCGCAGCTCCGAGAGGCCTATCACAAAGTTCGTGGAAACGAAAATATGCACAGCCGTTGGCACCCAATGGAACCTAACAAGTATATGACTTAGAGAAGGATTTTTCTAAGCAGAAAAGGCAATAACAGTAATTAATCAGACTTTGCATCTATACCTGCAGTTTTCTGCCCATAACGACTTCAACCTCTTTCGGAACAGCTACCTCTTCGCCTATCAACTGCCTGAATTTCTGTACAAGAATGTCCGAGAGATGCTTTCCGACAAAGTAGAAACCTTGCTCTGCCTGCAGGAGTAAGTTGGAGTAAGCCAATCAATGAATAAACAGAGAAAGAGAACTAAATAGAATTAGTAAGTCTAGGGATATACCGATGTCATCTTACGGTAGTCCAGATACGAACCAATCTCATGAACTACACACCTTTCCTACATAAGAAACAGAGAACCAATAACATATTTTCGTGGTAGTTAATGTGTGAGAGAGAGAACACGCGTAAATGCACCTTGAGAGTAGCAATGAATGGAAGAAACAGGTCCCGCTGCAACCCTCCTTCGTAAAGCTTATCCGGAGCTCGATTTGAAGTAGCAACCAGAATCTATTTGGCAATACACCTAGTTACTTATCATGCTACTCACCGTGATGACAGACGGTTTTGATTTACTTACAGCGCCATTGCTGAATAAGTGTCTGAATAGACGGTTTAGAATCAATGCATCGGCCACGTCAGTCACCTAATGACATAAAATGTTAGCCCTTTTAAAAAAATAATCCTAAAGCTACGATGACATCCACTCGTGACATACCATGAACTCATCGAGACATAGCAAGATCGATTCATTTGAAAGTTCCCCTGCAACAATTTCTAGAGGATCTGCAACACCTTTATGCTTCTGCAAACATACATATTAACTTCTCCTTTATCCATCTAAATTACATAATCCTCCCCTACTTCTTTCAAGGAACTGACTTGTAATAAGTAATAAGAAACTTGGAACAAGAGTATTGAGTAAAGCACCATACCTGCAAACGGCTGTGAACATTTAGCATCAAGTCATGAAAATGGATCCTCTTCTTTCTCCAGTTGCATGGCCTACGAAGATGGAGAGATTATGGTAGAACTAGCAACGACACTTTACTTATTGATAGGCTAAAGCTACAGCAAACATATATTGCATGAGCAATAATTACATCAGGAAAGCAAATGTGATGTTTGATCCTTACAACTGATCATAAAACAAGTCCATTAGCATAGTCTTGCCAGTGCCCACTCCTCCATATAGATAAAGCCCTTTCACGGCCGTGCACGGAGTTTCTTGGATGAAAGGGGACAAGTACCACCTACTTCTGCTATTCAACACATGTAACAATTAACCCTAGAATCCTTCACCAACAAATAATCAAGAATAAATTATGTGATAAGGAACTCATTAACAGCTTACCTTCTATCTTTCTGAGCAGTGGCCGCGTATCTGTCCAACCGGCAAGCTCCTGCGTTTGCAATGAGCTCGTCATATAGCCTTTGAAGCTCCCCTATGGTACCGATCTGTATCAAGTGATTTAGGAATCTTTGTAGGTAGAAAAACAAGAAAATCAGAATCTCAAGACACTGACATATATAGTGACTTGGTTCATGTAGGCTAGGCCTAAATCCAATCAAGTTTTGACATCTTCTTACAACTCCAATCTTCTTACAAAGAGTTCACTCCAACTCCTAATAGTCAAAGCTATCATCTTGCACTAATAGAAATCATAAAATCTTGTAAAAATATTAGCATACTTGTGAAGAATCTCCATCCAAAAGTTCACCTGCAGCAATCCTTCTTCCATATTCCATGAGAGGTCCCTCTCTATTTAGTTCTGCCAAGAAAAACTAAACACTCAATCTATATACCCTTATCAAATCATTAAATTTCACAATTATATAAAGGTAAAAACACAAACAAATCAAACTAATTGATGCAATATTTCGAAACATTATTACAACCTTCAGTAGCAACATTAGCTGTACCAGCAGACATAAATCTTGCTAAGCTAAACACAGAGCAACCATTCATATTTATCTGAAAACTGCCTCCTTTTATCGATCCATCACCAAAAAATCTCCCCTTGCACCTTAATTGCCTTGCAGCTCGAAGAATTTGTCTCATTTTTGATAAATAACTCAGAAATCAGTAATTCTTGAATTGTACAATGCTGGAATAAAACTGCAGTGGGAAGAATATGAAGTGAAGGAAGAATATTACAATAATTCCAAACTACTTTCTAACTCTTGCATTAACTCTGTTCATGAAAGAATCAATCTTTAATATAATAGCAAGTTGGAAACTGCTTTTTCAATAAGCCAAGGACCTAATTTTTGTTTTAAATTAATGGGAAACTGATGAAACAGATATAATCTTGCGTTTGTCATGCTGCAATTTTTTATACTAATAATTGAAGTAAACAATTCATGAAGAGCTGACAAAAACATTTTAAGGATAACAAAGACAACATCAACATGTAATAAACTCGCCACATCGCTTTCATTTCTGCAAAAGTGACATAATTCTGCAGTAAATCTTTAAATAAATTCGGAATGTTGAGAGAAATAGATAGATAATGAGTCAACGAGCAAACCTGATTGATGAAAGCACCAAACCCTGAAATATTTTAGAGCTTTGATATTGCAGAACTGAAATGAAATTCTTAATTATATTTTATTTTATGCTATTTAAGTTGATGGGAGTGTGAGTGGAGTGAACGATTCATTCAACTCAACTACCATAACATACATGCACTTGCATGAGATACATTTAATCTAGAGGCGACACCTGTCACCTTTGTGTTTTATTTTATATATGGTATTGTGAGTAAGTTCCTGAAATAATGAATTGATCACATACAAGAAAAGGAAAAAGATCATTCCCATCTACATCAGGAGCTGAGTTAGCATTTGGAGAAATTAGGTGGGTCTCGAACTCTCGATAATAATTATTAGTATTATGTAGAATAGTTACTGGTTAGTAGTTGGTCTCGATTTTATTTTTTAAGGTACACTCTTAAGTATGTAACGCATATCATTATTATATATGGTATTGATGATACTTAAATAAATTGATTGCTGTGGAGTGGTTGAGTGGTGAGTGTATATTCAATTAATTAATCGATATTCAATTTGACATAAATTTGAAGTGGCAGCTTCCATCACATAGGTTGGATTGCAATGATATTGAACCCATTATTCATGTTACATACATTATATTGACGTGACTTAATTATAATAATGATTCGTTTTTGAAAAAATATATTTTATTATTAAAAAGTTAGTGAAATTTTATTAAGATCGATCATTTTTTAAATAAAATTATTTATTTTAATCCTCGTATTTAAAAATAACTTGTCATAATATATATTTGGCGAAAAAAGTGAGTGGTATAATGGATTCCAACAAGAAAACCTAAAACCTCGAAACGATGAATACGTGTTGGAATAATAGAGAGTGTTTTTAAATTAGTATGTTATGATTTGTGAGTTAAACGTCGCCGTCAAGGTCAAATGGGCACACAATATGGGCCAAGAGTAATGACCCATCACCCACTCGCTATCTCCCCTATTTAAATTAAATAATTTCAGTGATGTTTTATTGGATTAACTCCACCTGCAATCAAAGTAAAAGATCCAATAATTATAAATATAAAAAGTACCTTATCCATGAGGAAATACGTAAACATAATAAATACTTTATCATAAAATATCACATTGTAGAAAATTTAAAGTATAAATTTGAAAATTAAACAACTAACAAAATTTATTTTAAATTTATATACATATTCATTTAAACTCGTGATTTAGGAGTGAGCATCGGGCATTTAGTTCGATCGAACCAAATCAAATTAAAATTCGTATTGAAAAAAGCTAACCAAACTAAACCAAAAATATTAAATTATTACATATAATTTTCAATATTTTTCAAGTTTCAAATGATAACAATTATTACATAATTTATTGAATATTATTATTCTATTTGTTGTAAATCTAAAAATATGGAGTATTAAATTATTACATTTAATTTCTTACATAATATTTAAAATTTTGAAATATAAAATAACATATAATTAAAAAGAAAATAAAAATATATATGATAAAATAATTTTATTTAATAAAATATATATATATATATATATTATAATAGTAATAAAATAATTTTGTTTTTCTGGTTTTTCGGTTTGATTTTGTCTGAATCCAAACTAAATTAAATTAAAATTCGGAATAAAAAAAAATCAAAATACCCGAACCAAATTTACAATTTCGATTTAATTCAGTTTAATTTTTCAGATTCGCTTAATTTTGCTCACCTCTATAATTGATTAATTACTCGAAGTCAATCCATCTCAATATTTTAAAATTATACAATCAACACGATTCACTTACCACATTTACAAAAAAAAAAAAACTAATTATACAAAATAAATTACAATGATGAAGTTGTGGTGAAGACAAAAAAAAAAAAAAAAAAAAAAAAAAAAAACTCTAGACAAATTACAAGGAAAATGTAAACTCACCACTCACTATAGACTAACGGAGACTAAAGGAAATGAGTAGTAGTTTATGTACACAAGAATTGAAATAGAATGGAATGACATATGAGGAGGGTTGAGTCTACTTCTAACTCTCTTCCCCAATGCAAATTTCATATTCTATTTTTTATACAATAATCATTCATTCAGTTTTATCTACTATATGATTTAGTATAATGTTCTCATCTTTGACCAGAAAGTTCCATGCAGTTAGCCTCACAATCATTGATCGATCGCCGATTTTCGAAGTGAGATTTGCACGATGATTAGAAAGTAAACGAGACGAGGTTTACGTGGTTCGATCTTTTAATAGATCTACGTCCACAGGGAGATCTCTTCTGTTTTATAACTTGAGAGCTGAAATGTAGATTTACAGAAAGTGAATGTGTCTGTCCCCTTAATTGAGCTTTAATCTAGCTATTTATAGATAATGTAGGCGGTTTATGGCTATTTATAGTAAGTGGGCCGTGCTAGTGGGCCGGCCGAGCTGCTCTTGATGGGCCTAGGCGTTGGGCCGCCGAGCTGCTTCGGAGTGTTTGGGCCTTATTGATGGGCCATATCCTATCAATCATCATCCATGTTCTTGCTTAATCCCAAACATGCTGGAGTGCTCGTGATCATGTCCAAAGCTAGTGGCGACGGTTGTCGTGAGCTGAAACTTACTGTCAGAGGAAGTTGTGTCCGCGTAGCGATGCAACGCGGCCCATTTTTCAGCGAGGCCATCGCCTTCAAGCATCCTAACAACGTCGGACATCTTAGGCCGGTGCGCAGGTAAGTATTGAGTGCAAAGCAGGGCCACTTGCAGCATCTCCCCTACCTCAATGCTGTCATACTTCATTCCCAGTTCTTTTCTACCAATAACTCCACTTTCTTTTCTTGTGTGTGTCTCTCTATAAATGCTTTTTACAAAGGCAACTAATACCCCTCTTTTTACATATTAGTAACATTTATAATAATATTCCCCTATTCAAGAGAATTACAGTAGATCTACTAAGATCAGGCAGGTACAATCCCTATTTTAAAAAAAATACAAAATGTTATTTAGTGGCAAATAGTAATGATGTTATATATATCGTAAATATTACATACGACTTTCTTAAAAAAATATTATATTATAAATTTAAAGAAAGCATAAAATATTATTTTATTAGTTAGAATAAGCTGGTTATGTCATTATAGTAAAAATAGGAAATGATTAATTACTTATGAAGAATACTATATATATATATATATATTGATTAGAGATTGAATAATTTGTGAATCTAGAAATATATTCTTTATACTAATATTTTCATAATTTCATATATATGTAAGTTTTAGTGTTAATTATGAAATATACCCACTTTCCAAAAGTTTGATAAAGAAAATACCCACTTCAAATATTATCTTAACAAAATACCCACTTTTTCACTTATACCTACAATCATTACTAAATTATATTTTCATAAAAGAATTTTCATACTCTAAACGTCATACATTTCTCTCTCCAATTATTCTTTCTATATCTATCTCATTGTTAATTTACTTGAAGCAGTCTAATTAAAGTCATTTTTCAAAAAATTATCATTTAATAATCTTAAACTCATTATTTTATTGGGTAGAATATACATACCGCTGGTTTTGGCAGAACTACCGTTCATCTTAAATACAAGCGGTATTTACGTTTCCTTTATAATTTACGTGTGGTAGATAAATATATAGGGATATAATATTTTTAGGCTACCAAAAAGCCTCATACCGCTCGGAAACGATCAAATACCGCTGGTCAGCCTAGACCAGCGGTATTTGCATTCGTTTATCCTGCCCGGACGGTATTTATACTGTTGCGTAGATATTTATTAGGCGAGCTATGGGCGTGGGTTCGAATCCCTTTGGCCCCTTTTTTTGTGTTATATTCACTAGCTTTAATATATTGACTATATTTGTAAAAGTATTGAATATAATTTTATACAATATTGAAATATAATTTTATAAAATATTGAAATATACAATATAATTTTATTCTCATTAGATATATTGCATATATTCACTAGCTTTAATATATTAACTATATTTGTAGATATATTTAATATATTGACTATATTTGTAAAAATATTGAATATATTCACTATATTTGTAGATATATTGAATATATTCACTATTTTTTATAGAAATATTGAATATATTGACTATATTTATTGATATATTGAATATATTCACTATATTGAATATATTTGTAGAAATAATAAACAATTACTAATATAATAAATATTGTCTAAAATTTAATAAATACACCGAGCCACTATACCGTGGAGCGCCGAAGAAAACACGCTGCCCGGTGTCCACCCTATAAAATGCCCAAAAGACTCGTTCTTGAATTTGTCGAGCAAATCATAACCCCCAACCTCGAGAAGGGTAATTCGAATTTCCTCTAATATACTAATCCTATAATATGTATTCGGTATCGATATTCGGTCAATAGAGTTCGGTCTACGATACCACGGACGCTCGGATACCTTCATAATTAAAATAATTAATTAAATCAACAAAAAATAAGTAAGATGATTTCATACTTAATAACCAATATAATAGATAATTGCATTTAATAACCGTGTGCAACATATATAATAACATGTTATCCGTAAGGTTCTAGAAATAAATATATACATGTATGAAATCAAAAAAATACATAGTTTCCTAATATATAACTACCGCCCGTGACATATTTAAAAACGTAACTACCGCGCGTAATCCCCACGCGCGGTAGTTACTCGTCTCTGGGCGGTATTCATCAACGAAGCACCACTACAACATTCTAACGCATAATATGCAAACATAATTCGAAATAATGCAATATGTAGTGAACTAAGGCATAATATTCATACATATAGTTCATAATTACACTAAACTAATTTAAAATTAAATCAACTGTATTAAGCCAAATAGAATGAAATAAGGACATTATTACCTGAATTGATTCGGGTATTTCTTCTTCCGAGTGCGCCATCACCGTTGGAGGAGGTAGAGAGCAATGGGATGGTGGTGGTGGGGCTTGAACGGCGGGCGGCAGCGCAACAGGTGCAAAAGGAAAGAAGGAAAAAATGGAGTGAAGGTGCGGTAGATAGGATGGGGAAGAAGGAAGGAAGGGAAGGAGATAGGAGGGGCGGTAGTTTGGGGGGTGGGGGGGAGAGAGAGAATATGTGGGAATGTGTGAAGTGGGTACCACTTAAAGTTAATAGCCGATTTTCAGTAAAGTGAGTATATTGTTAATGTGTATTTAGGTTTAGGGTATTTTATAAATGTACATTTTGATAATAGGGTATTTTTAAGTTTCTCCCTAAGTTTTATTTGCACTATATAAAGTCCACTCTAGTGCAACGTCCTGAACAAAAAATAGAACGATTCACGTACCTTTAAAGAAAACAAATTCACTTGAAAAAAATGTCTCTCTCATCAAATATCTGCAATTTTCTAACATTCCTTCTTTTTACATCAGGTTGGATTCATACACATGCAAAATGTCCATAAGTGGAGCTTTTCTCTTCGTAATAGTATAAATATAATATATTATATTAACTAATTTCCTTTGTGTGTATATGAAAATAGTAAATTGCTCCTAACTAATTTTTAACTATATTTTTATATAACTAATTTGCATATTAGAAAAAATTGAAATTCTATCTACAATAATGAAGTTTGTTTTATAATAAAATGAAATTAATAAATGCATGTTGTTTAGCAGTGATCAGTGGTGAAGAAATGATTCTAACGCCGACGTCGATGCCGATACCAAGCCCAAGTGTAGGAGGTGAAGGAGAGTACTCAAAGCCACAATGTCAATGTGTGAACATTGTGGGATACTGCGGAGGTTGTGAGCATAGATGTTACACTATATATCAACGTAAATTCAGACACATGGCTTGCACCCCACGCGACGGTCCAATCCAATCTAAGTGCATTTGCGTTTATAGATGTGATTGTAACGATCCCACTGCCACGCCCTTCTAATTTCTAACTGCGATCATTCCATTATCAATGTAATTTAGGTTTGATAAATTGGATTCCTAGTCCATTTTAGCTTAATTAATTTAAATGTTTTGAAGGTTCAAATATTATTTTTGTTTCATTTATCCTATTGGTATATCCTCGTATCATATGAACTTCTTATAAGGCATTATATATATATATATATATATATATATATATATATATATAGGTGGGAGTTCAAATAAAAAGGAACATTAAGGTATAAAATAGGAAACAATCCTATCCATTGATTTGCATCATCTAACGGTTGTGAATTAATGTTTTAAAATAATTAAAAAAATTGGCGGAAGGGTATATTAGTAAAATTGAAACAGGAGAGAGATTATGTTTGTTGCATAACTGCATTACGTGATGCTTAATAAAGGGAATTGTCATAACCGCCGATTCTCATAAGTAGAGAGATTGAATTACCTTATTTATGAGATTTGTGAATTTAATACCAAATTAACACATAATATTAGCAGCGATTGAACGTGAATAAAAATCAAACCAATGATTGAGAGTAGTGAAATGCAGTTTGATTGTGGTTTGGTGGAAGATCAGTATACATGCTTGTATAATTGAATTGTCAAATAACAAGTTCTGCACTGTTATATATAGATGTGTGCATTGTAAATATCAAAGTGATTGATATTTTGCGTTAGAACATAGAACATAACTTCAGTGTAATATATACGTGACGATTTTAACACATTTTTATGAATTTACTACGAATTTAACACATATTCATCAATTAAATGAGATTCAGTTACATTGTTGGTATATTATCATTGTTGCATTACGGAAATGAACAATTTGCATTGAACCAGTATATAGTTTTGCATTAATTCAGTTACATTGCTGCATTGATAATTACTTTGTTTCATTGTTGGTATATTATCATTGTTGCATTACGGAATTGAACAATTTGCATTGGACCAGGCTACGATTTTGCATTACTTCAGTTACAGTTAAATTGTTGCATTGATAATTACTTCCTCTCACCACCACCACCAGCCGCCGCCGTGCTACATCCGGATATCGTCGGAGCGAAGTACCACCAGATCGACGTGCACAGAATCCCAAACGAACGGCCGTAGATCACGAGAAAAATTAAAACCAACACCACTTCTTCTACATTGAGACGCAATGACCTTCTTCCTCTTTTGATTTGCATGGTTGAGAGTCGTGTATGGAGATTTTTGTGCAGAGGTTAGCAGATTTGTTGTGGTTGTGTATGGAAGATGATAACTTCATTTTCTATTCACGTAATTAATGTTTGTAGAATGATTGTGTATTGATTCAATTGAAAAAACCGCCATTTAGGAATTTACTTAAATAACCCTCGTGCATTGTTCAATTGGTGGAAATGCACCGTCTTCTCCAGATTTTTAAAAATATGAGATGTAATCACATCCGTCCGTTGATGAAAATCTATGGACGAGATTACTTCCTATTTTATACTTTATTGTTCCTTTTTATTAGAACCACTCCCTATATATATATATATGGTGTAGATCATATACAAATGACCTTTTGAATACAAAATAGGAAATCATCTCAATCATTAAATTCAATGAATGAATAGTTATGAATAAACAATTTTAATTAATTTTAAATACATTAAAATATATCATAATTAATTGATTAAGGTTAGTATAATAATTTTTTATAGGAGATAAAGTGATATAATGGGTTGAACGGTTACAATGAGGAATAAGAATATTATTTTAATATTTTAAAAAGTAACTTACCTTAGATAAATGTTATTGTTAGAGTAAATTATGGGATTTGAAAATCATTAAATCTTGTTCGTAAGTTACACATTTGGTTTATGTTTCTCCAATGTTTTATGAGTAATTTTCATTGAGAAAGAATTCATGGCAGGTAGGTTTGTTTTAATTACGTTGTTGCATTGATAACACGACAATTTGTATTGAATCAGACTACAATTTTGCATTATTAAATATACCACCAAAACTAACTAGTTTTTTTTTTTTTTGAACGGTGTGTTCACAATGTATATAACGTATCTCATTAGATGGATGATTCATCCAGATAAAATCCTTGCATAATTATAATAGTTGCATTACTAACACAAAGAACTTAATTACGTTGTCGCATTGATAACACGACAATTTGCATTGAACTAGGCTACAGTTTTGCATTATTAAATATATCACCAAAACTAACTAGTTTTATTTTTTTATTTTTTACCGTGTGTGCATAATAAAATTATAACAGTTGCATTATTAACACAAAGAATTTGCATTAAAATATTTAGCAACGTAATGAAAAATTTTGTCAAATAATCTTCTTCCATATTGATAACTATTCGTCGAGTAGTTGCACTGCGTGGATCTTTCCGGTGCACCGTCGAATCTTCGCAAATTGCAGTAAGTTGAAAATCACCATCATCGTCTTTAGTGTCTGCTAGTTGTCGTCTCTTTCCATGAATCCTAGTTTTCACCATGGTTATCGGGGATAAGGTTTTCTCAGAAGTAGGAGTAAATTTTTCTTGAAATTTGGTGCTAGGGAGTGGTTGAGAGAATTTTGGATATTGTGAATGCAAATTAGGGGAAACTAAATATATCAAAAGATACATTGTTAATTTCTCTGCTACATATTCAAAGACAATTACTACTATACCCCTGTTGCATTGTTTTCTACATAATACAAAAAGATGGTTGACATATATAATATTTAATTGTTAAATAATTGCTAATCGTTCGATCGAAAGTAACGTATGATCAGAATCATTTCCTATTTTATATTGATTTTCTGATTTGTACCTGAATGTCACGTGGTTCACCCTATATATATATTCCTATCATATATATTCCTATCATATATATATATATATATCTTATTCCTATCACGTGGTTCACCCTATATATATATATATTGTATTGGATAATATTCTATTATAATAATTAAGAATATTGATATAATAATAATCGTAAAGTTTGTTCTAAAATAAATCCTTAAATTAAGTATATAAAAGGGATAAATCAGGCAATGAAAATTATGTAAACATAGATATTTTGTAATAATATAAGTGCAATTTATATATTATGAATTAATGGATTAGTCACATTAGATATTCATTGAATAATAAGGACATAATAGACATACTATTGTCTATTTGAACACCGTAAAATATTATATAAGTATATAATAGACAAACAAAAGAGTTTATAATTACGCAAACAAATAATATATGTTGTCAACAATAGCAAGAAATAGTACATTTACATATACATGAAATTAAGAAAAACAAATAACTACAATATATATTTAAATTTATTTAAAATATAAACTAAGATTTCTTGATGAGACAACGTAACTATGTGGGGTAGTAAAATTGTATTATCGACTACACGTAATAATAGCATGCTACTAACATGGGCATGTTTAATTTAATATAACGTGGAGTTTTACAAAATATTCAATCTTATTTTTCTTGGAAGTATATATTCATATTTTATTGAAATGGCTGCTTTATCCTATTTTCCCAACTTTAATTTATAACTTTTTATTTTCTTTTTTCAAAATTATAATTAAAAATGGTATATCATAAAGAGTTAATGGGTAAAATAACTTTTTTGTTTAATGAAAGATAAAAATAACCCTTCCAATAAAAAAGATAATTAATAGTCCTTTTTAGAATAGCTAGACTAATTTACCTTCTTAAATTTTATTTAATGTCTGAATAAATAAAATAATGATCACACACAAATTGTATAAAACACACAAATCCCGCGACTTCGAGCTCACGGGATTCGTGTGTTTTAACGTTTTAGTAATTATAAATCAAAATATGCAAAATAAAAATAAAAGGGTAATTTAGTCTAATAATTTTAGAAAGCGCTATTATCTTATTTTTTTTATATGTAGGGCTATTATTTATCATTGTTTTTGAAAAATGACTATTTTAATGTTTCGTCCTAATTATTACTCCTCAGTCTATGACGTGACGACTTTTGAGGAATCGCCTTCCTACGTGCGACAATTTGATTAAATTTGTCAATCTTTCGGATCCGCAACGGTTGTGTTAATGGTGCAACCAAATGGAGGAATCTACTTCTCGTATTTTCTTGAGGTGTAGAAAGCCTTTGAACATTTGGTGTAGAATTATAGACTGGATCAGGACTTCGTGGGCTGTCCCAGGTAACATTGCTGCTCACTTTGAGTGTTTTTCTATTTTATTGGGGGTGGTACTTTGACGAAGATTATGAGAGGTTTGTGGGTGTGTGTGGTCTAGGTGCTGTGGAAATGGAGAAACGCTATGATTTCGAATCATGGCAATGGGATAGAGTGAGAATGGAAGAAGAGATCAAATGTCGCTTTTGGAATTGGTGTTATGTGAGAGGAAAAATCAGTCAGCCTTCTAGTAGTTATTGTATCTGGGCTAAGAATTTTTTGGCTAGTAATTGACTATGATTGTAATCTTGTTCTGATGAGATACTTCTTACATCTCATCTTTTTTGGTTTTGATTAATAATACTTCCCTTTCCTGAGCAAAAAAAAAGTATAGTGGTGAGCATTTTGCCGCTGTTGTCGGGGACTGTGTAGATTACTACACTATTAATTTTATTAATATTTGGTTATTAATTTATATTTTTATTTTATTTAATTTGATTCTTCCCTCTCTTGTTGTGCATGATCACAAGATTCAAGCAGACACAAATAATCCAACTCAACTTGGAATTGAAAGAACACATAAAAGGGAAACGAGTATCGCGATGAGTAAAGATTCGTTGGAGAGTTGTCCTTTTAATTCCACTAATATTGACAAACTCAATGGCTCATGTGATGAAGTAGTGGAGTATCTAGCCATTCTCTTAGCTAATGGAGAACATCCGCACAATTCAGATTCTTCCCACTAAAATTGGCTTGTTTCCCAAAATTCTAAAAAAATAACCCTTTAAAATGTGTGGACTTCATAACTTTTTCATCTTTTACAATACTCATTAATCTATGTATTAAAAATAAATAAGTCGGAAATAGCGGAATGGAGGAGTATATTGAAATAATTAAAAGTATTGATACTAATAGTACCTTTTCTTTAAAAAAAAAATTAATTATCATTCATAAATTAAGAAAAATGATGATAATAGAGATTTTTTTTATAAAAAATATTATTATATAAAATTTTAAAAATATTATCTTATTTTTTATGTATATATTAGTTAATAATACTAATAATTAATTTAACTATTATTTCATAACAACGTATAAAGTTGTGAAATTTAAGTTCGTTTTTATATATTAATTTATTTAAATATATATTCTTATGTTTTGAAACATAAATTATATATATAGGATGATTATAATGAAAATAGATGTTAACTAAAAATAAATCTGAACCATCCATATTTTTCATCCAATTGATATAATTAAAATATACCCTAATCAATAAATTCTAGTTAGAAAGGGAATTTATTAGAGATAAAATATTTTAAATAAGATATATACCAAAGTTATCTTTTAATCTGTATTATTGATCTAAATAATTTAACAATCAAAATTTATTTTTAATTAACTCATATAAAATTATTTTTATTTGATCTCTTCCCTATATATATATAATATAATATATACGGATAGTCTGTTTCTTTATATTATCATTTTTAATAATATTCTCCTATTCAAGATAATTACAGTAGATCTACTAAGATTAAGTAGGTGCAGTCCATATTTTAAAAAAACGTGGCAAATAGTAATGATTTTATATATATCGTAAAGTATAAGATACGACTTTCTTAAAAAAATAATATTATTTTATAAATTTAAAGAAAACATAGAATATTATTTTATTAGTAAAAATAAGATTATGTCATTAAAAGTTGGAAATGATTAATTACTTATGAAGAATACTATATATATTGATTAGAGATGGAATAATTTGCGAATCTAGAGATACATTCTTTATACTAATATTTTCAGAATTTCATTTATATGTAAGCTTTATTTGCACTACTATATATAGTCCACTCTAGTGCAATGTCCTTCACCAAAAACACAACGATTCACGCATCTTTAAAGAAAACTAATTCACTTGAAAAAATGTCTCTCTCATCAAATATTTGTATTTTTGTGACGTTCCTACTTTTTACATCAGGTTGGATTCACACACATGCAAATGTATATGCAAAATGTCCATAACTAAAGCTTTTATCTTCTTTGTAATAATAGAAAAACTATATATTATATTAACTAACTTCCTTTGTATGTACATGAAAATTGCTCCTAACTAATTTTGCATAACTAGATTTTTATAAAACTAATTTTGCATAATAGAAAAAATTGAAATTATATCTAGAATAATAAGGTTGTTTTTTTTTATTAAAAATGAAATTTATGAATGCATGTTGTTCTGCAGTAATTAGTGGTGAAGAAATGACTCTAACGCCGACGTCCACCCCGATGCCAAGCCCAAGTGTAGGAGGTGAGGGGGAGTACTCAAAGCCACAATGTCAATGTGTGAACATTGTGGGAAATTGCAAAGGCTGCGAGCGTAGATGTCGCGCTATCTATAAACGTAAATTCAAACATGTGGCTTGCACCCCACGCGACGGTCATGTCCAGTCTAAGTGCATTTGCGTTTATAGATGTGACTGTAGCGACGCCATACTCTCCTAATTTCTAAGTGCGATCATTTCATTATCAATCTAATTTGACTTTGTCATATTAAATTTCTAGTCCATTTTGGCTTAATTAATATAGATGTTTTGAAAGTTCAAATATTGTTTTTGATCCATTTATCCTATTGGTATTCATATATATATATATATATATGATATATATATATATATGAACTTCTTATAATGCATACTATATATATATATATATATATATTCCTATCATATACAATCTATATATTGTGTTGGATAATATTCTATTATAATAATTAACAACATTGATATAAGGGTGAATTGTGTTAAATGTCCTATTGTGTAACTTGTACATGCATAATACCCACATGGTAAAAACTACACTAAAAATACCCAAAATTACTAAATTAGCCTTATATTAATGTATTGTATTATTAAAAGCTGAAAGATGCCCAACCAATTCTCGGTACACGTGAAATATGTCCCCCATGTCATGCGCTGTCGCCTATGGAATTGTGAAGTCAAACTTCACTGATTATTAGGTGTAAAATATGATAAAGTAATGCATATAAATGAATGCCCACCGGGTTTTGAGCTGGGGTTATGTTTTGAGAGAGAGAATAGATTTTGGGAAATGCTATGTGACCACAGTGTGGACAGACACACGGTGGTATTATTGTAATTTTGCTTAATACAATATTATTAAGTTTGGTTCACTTTTTTAATGCACAAATGCAATTACAATGATACCCTTTTACCTCCTCTTTGAAATTTATCATTTAAATTTCAAATTTTGTATTGAAAACAGCGAAAAGTAACCAATTAAATGAAGAAAAAAATTTGGAGTTTAGGGTTTAGGAAAAATTTGGAGGTATAATTAGAGCCAAAAATTTGTTAAGGGTATTATTGGCACAATAATTATAGTCTTTTTAGGAGAATAAAATATTAAATGGTTTGGTCCGGTTTTTAATTGAACCGGTCCGATTTTCTTAAAAAAACCCACGTGTGGTCGACCACAGTGTGTCCAAATAGCACTATTCATAGATTTTTAGTAGTGGGAGGCTTCTTCACAGACGCCGGGTTTCTCCACAGCGCCAGGTAAGGGTTTATATTTCAATATTTTCCATCCTTTCTTTTCTTATTTTCTAAAATTCATTGTTTTGAAATTTATAATTTCATTTTATTGTAATTCTTTTGATATTGCAGTTTGCCAAATTTTGAAGGGTTAATTTATTCGGGTTTTCAAGCGAGAGGAAGGTTCGTAAAATTGTTCAAGTTGACCGAGGTTTGCAAAATTTATAATTATTATTGTAAAACATTTAAATTTCATTTTATTATTTTAAATCTTGAATTTGATTTAATTATTTAGGTCGGAGAAGCGGGGGAGCAACGAATTATTTTTCTTCACTTCACGGCGATACGAAAAGAATGGCACAAGAGGTATTTTTTTTAAAATTATGATTTAAATGTGATTTTAAATTTCAGATTTTACAGTTGAGCTACAAATATTATTTATTTTATTTGTTAATTATGAATTATATGTGATTATCATGTTATTTGTTTATAACATTAATATTTACATATCTACTTATGTGATTATCATGTTATTTGTTTACAAATTGTATGATTATGTGTCACATATGATTTTAAAGCATATTTGATTATGTATGTTATTTGTTTATTTAATTATAATTTACTTATTTGATATAAGAATTAATTAACAAATTAGATTTGTACAAAAAATAAAAGAATAAAATTGGGCATAGTTATAAAAAATTATATGGTGAAAAATATAATAAAACATATAAATTTAAAAAATTGTAAAAATATGTTGAAAAAGTGAAAACCCGGACGGTTCGCATGTGTGAGCGAAACCGACCGGGTTTTAAGATATTACGTCCGGGTTTTCGAAAATAACGTCCGGATTTAAAAAAAAAAGTTATAAAAATTTAATATATAATATTTATATTTATAATTATAGGTGCTACAATTTTTGCAAACAAGAAAATAATATAAAACAAATTTTGCAAATCTAGATTTGATTAAGTGATGATTAAATGAGTAGTTATTTATGAAATTTTGTTTATTTCATAATTATTTAATTCAAATTGTTAATTATGTAAAGCCTAATGCTATAATTATGTAAAAACTGTAAAAATATGTTGAAAAAAGAGAAAACCCGGTCGGTTCGCATGTGAGACCGAAACCATCCGGGTTTTAGAAAATAACGTCCGGATTTTCATAAAAAATTATGAAATATTAATATATAATATTTATATTTATAATTATAGGTGCTACAATTTTTGTAAACAAGAAAACAATATCAAACAAATTATGCAACTGTAGATTTGATTAAGTGATGATTAAATGAGTAGTTATTTATGAAATTTTGTTTATTTCATAATTATTTAATTTAAATTGTTAAATAGTGTAATAGATTGATTTAATTTTATGAATAATTAATAATAGATCCCGTATTTGAGACATGAGCTTGTGGACTCGTCTATAGTAGCGAGCACGTACTATAAGGAATCGATATTAGAAACAATTTCCAAGACATTAAGGCATGTAGGAGGTGAGGCTCTATTGCAGCGGTTTATGGATGGTTTTATTGTAATTCCTAAATGTTTTTCCATATGCTCAATCCAAAGTTCCTGAATTTCGAAACCATATAGCGATTATGTGTTTCTCTATTTGTGACGAACTATAGGATCGTTTTATTGTAATTCCTAAATGTTTTTCCTATTTGAAACTTAAACTTATTCTTATTATTATTATCATATTATGACGTTACAAGCATCGTACATCACATTATAGAAAAAACAGATTACATAAGGATTCAACAAGCATATTACATTACTGAATTTGACTCAAGCATGGAACATAAACGAGTAGCAAACATTACATTACAACGAACAAGTTGCGAACATTACATTACTAAATGTATCATTCTGAATCTGACTCAACCTCGTCAGATAGAAGCGGACATTTTGGGCGCCTATGACCAAATTGACGACAATTACTGCATTTTCTTCGACGAGGCACACTACTCTCCGCTTCACCAGTTTGTGGACGTGCTTTCTCACCACCTGCTCGAGCTTTAGTCATCCTAGGTCTACCCGGCAATCGGATAACAACCGGAGGTAAAACAACTCTTGTAGCTATTCCAACTGGAAGCATCCAATTATCTCGATGAGGCACGGTCATAATGGAGCCATCATATGTTTGAATTAATGCTTCTCGGGTATAATAATGACTCACATATTCAGATACAGGTTCTGAATTTTTTCTGTATTAATAATGAATAAAAATATCAATTGTTTGTAATGAACTAGCCAAAATTTAAGTAATGAAAAAAAAAATCAATTGTTCAAGTAAAATACATACCTAATTGCAGCGATGGCGTGTGAACACGGAATACCGTCCATTTGAAACTCTCGGCACGTGCAAGTCCTAGATGCAAGATCGACAATATGAGGTTGTGGATTGCTCACTATGAAAACAGTGTACACCTCATCCCTGACATGTTGTGCAGTGTATGTCCTCGATTTCTCCCGTTGTATTTCGAGCTTCAAAGATGCTTGTTCAGTAAAAATATCTTGAATACGCACAGCTGCTGTCTTCCTTTTTCTGAACCATTCCTCGATAGCTATCCTTATTGATTCAAGCATGGAACATATCGGCAATCTACGAGCCCATAACAATCTGTTGTTCAATGACTCCGCAGCGTTAGACGTAAGCGTGCTATAACGACTAACGGGGCACTGTGAACGAGCCCACTTCTCAGGACCTACACGCATCAACTTTTCGTACGCCTCTCGTTTAGCAGCAGCAATTTGGGACATTCTTTTTTAAAATTCTACTGGACGATATGTATATGCTGCTCTCTGATACAACGATATGATATGCTTTCCCCATTGTTTCATCTTTCCCATGAGATGAAAGTAGCACAAACCGTGAGTTGCCTCCGGAAATACTATCTGTATAGCATTTGCTATGGACTTGTGGGCATCTGATACTATTAATGTTTGCGGTGGACAACCGTACGCACTTCTGAGACGCTGCAGAAACCAAGTCCAACTCACGTCATTCTCTATTGGACCAACACCATATGCCAGAGGGTAAACACCCTCGTTTCCATCTTTTGTCACTGCTACGAACAATATACCCTTGTTCCTACCTTTTAAGTGCGTCCCATCCACAACTATGACGGGCCTCATCAATAATGGAAATGCGAGACGAGATGCTCCGAGCGCAACAAACACCTACTGGAATCTATCGTCATAACCGACATCTAAATCAGTGATCGTTCCCGGATTAGTTCTCTCAAGCATGTAAAGGTACCCTGGCAACATCTGAAATGACTTATCATACCCACCATAGATCATCTCAATAGTCATTTGTTGTGCTCGCAGCGCCAATTCATATTTAATATGAATTCTAAACTCTTCTTGCAACTCTTGTATCATCCCCTTCGGTTTAATTATCTGAAAATCACGACGAATCTTCTTCGCAAAGTACGTAGCCACAACCTTTGAGTGAACTCTAGTTGGAGGAACGTAGTCAAATGCCATCATGCACGTATGCTTATCAGTAAACTTGTAGACTCTCCAAGACTGATTTGTATCATCACCCGATGCAGATGCACGGAGCTCAAAAGTGCATTTCTTCTCAGGAAGTGAACATAAAAGCACTAATCGAGTATTATCAGACTTATATGTTCGATATTGCACGCCTCGTTCCATGTGCCACATGCCGACAGCAACTATCAATTGATCCTTCGTGTCATATATGACACCTTTCTCTAAATCTGATAATTGGCTTAGGTCTTCTTCACATGCCACGAGTGAAGCTCTCTCTGTCAACGGAATCACAAGCACCAACCAATTTTCCAATTCATCTGGATCCAATTCCTCTTCTTCATCAACCTGCAAGTTTGGCGTTGGATGCACCATTTCTATCAATCTAGCAAAACCACCATGTTGTCGTATCCATGCAGCACAATCAGCAAAAGTAAACTTCCTTATATTCTCCTCGGAATCTGTATCTGATGCATCAGGTTCTGACGCTGCCGAATTAATTTCATGGATGTCATCATCTTCACAATCTCTATGCACCGAACCAGACGGAGCATCATATTCACAATCTCTATGCACCGAACCAGACGGAGCATCATCTTCATTCACGGGAGCTCGTATAAGAGATTGCGGCCATGCCCGCCATGTACCAGGCGGAACTTCTTCGATATTAATGTCACCAAACCAACCTGCTACCTCCGTCTGATTACCAAACTCACCTCCATCTTCATTTTGAGTACTATAGTGCTGCGTATCATAGGCCGAAGTCCCCATGAAATCCGAACCTCTACTTGAGGATCTCACATCATGTGTCTCGTAAGTAATATCCACATACACCACTGGACTCCACTCATCGCGAATCAAAAGATTGAAAGAATCATCATTACAAATGCGACGTTTACTACCATCATACGAAGATATCCGGTAAATCTCAAAATTTGTACTCATTCCAATATCATGCAGCATATGTCGTATATTATACCTCAAATCTTCAATCCGAGCAGGGTCTATGGTAACAGGAGTGGACCATTCGTTACCGCCAACGTACACATTGTCTTCCCAAAATCCATTGTACCTTACATTTATGTACTTCCATCCGTCCATCTGAACAATAAATTACATATTTAGAATAAGAATATAATTAAAATACCAATACACAAAAACCCGGTCGCAATATCTATCATCGAACACAAAACCCGACCGTGAAAAGTTCAACCCGGCCATTCAACGACCGGGTTTTAGTTTTTAACGACCGGGTTTTATATATTTTTTTTTATTTCAACATCTTATGTTATTTTCTTGCTATATCATGAAAATCCTGTCGTCACAGTTTGTATAAATGATAAAACCCGAACGTTTGAATGTAAAAATGTCGTGTTTGCAAAAAAAACGACAAGATTTTTAGAAAAATTCATGTTTTCACGACAGGGTTTTAGCTCATCAAACTCATAACACATTACTCTTTGAAACTACGGGTTTAAATTTAGCATTACATCTTTTCTTCACCCAAATCAGCACGCGACGTGGTTTTCTCCTTTTCTTCTTCTTTCTTCTTTCTTCTTCTCTCCTTCTGTCTTCTTCTCTCTCTCTCTTCTCTCGTTTTTTCCAATTGTGAAGTTCACTTTCAAATTTTTTAGGTAATCACAAGACATATACACGTAATAAATGAGATACTCCATATCACATGATGCATGTAGGGCCTGCACATATACTCCATAATTAATAATTGAACAATTGACATGAGATATATCATATATAAATTTGAATTGGGTGCTATATATATTAGCGTGTATGAAATTAATTGATTTATATGTATGCACGTTAATGAAATTAATTGATTCCTTAAATTAATGTGTATGATTGATTTTTAGAGAGATGCATATTAAATTATTTATAGATCATTGTGTACGATTCCAATCAAATTAAATGTGTATGATTCCAATCAATTTAAATTAATGTGTATGATTCCTTAATTTAATTTATAAATTAATGTGTATCATACAAATTGATTGAAATCATACACATTAATCAATTTAATTTAGAGATATGCACGTCAGTGGGTCGTTATTTCAATTAATTTTATAAGATATTTTTAAAGCAAAATAATTCTACATAACAAAATAATTCAAATGATTTGTCAATCATTAAAAAGCAATTCACAATCACAATTGTCTATATTAAAAAACAATTCACAATCATTAAATCAAATAATTTGTCAATCATTGCATTGATTTACCCACATTTTATATAAAATTAAAATTGACCAAGGGTAATTTAGGAACTTCACCAATAATTTGGGCATTTTTCATAGATAACTTACAAAGAGGGCATTTTTCATTTTAAGTTATGGAAATGGGTATTTTTCATATAGCTCCCTTGATATAATATTCGTAAAGTTTGTTCTAAAATAATAGTAATTGCAATTTATTTTGAATTAAAGAATTAGTCACATTAGATATTACACTTTAGCCTATTATTTAATTGTATAAAATAAAAATTATACGAGAAAAACAGCTAGAGTTTTCTTATATACTATTACAATCTAAGCCCTTATATCAATAAAAATAAAGTATATTGTTTGTTGTGACTGTGTTGTTACATATATTTACAAGCATAAAACATAATTCTAATACAAAGCTCTAACATATTTCCTTGATGTGTATAATGACAAACCACTACAATGGACAACTACAATAACAGAGATACAATATTAGTTATTTTTACTTTTGAAGGATATTAAAAAGCATGTTTTCTAAGTTTTTGTAAAAAGTCAATAGTGAATTTTAAATTACACAACAATTCTCCAAAATATTCTTCTATTTGTTTTATTTAATGATTTACATATTTTTTTTTGAAAATGAAAAGGTTGTTTGATTCTATTTAAACTAGGCCAATATAAATATAAGAGCACACATAGCAAATTCATTCATTACTCATTTCAATTGACAATAAAAGAGCAACTTCTAGTCAACTAGTGTCATCTCACAAAGTGACCCTTTGAGTTCCTATATGGGCTTCAGCTAGAAATGGAGCTTGATATTTGGGATCTTGGATTTCTTCACAAACTCATGAGTCATGAACTTAAACAGTTAAATTTGTTTTCAAATCAAGCACGTTCTTAGATTTATATTGGAATTTTACTTTAATAAGTCAAATCAACAGCTCCTTATTTATGTAGGAGTTATAAATATTTTAATAATTTTTGCTGTAATGTTTATAAATGGTTCATAATATTATCAATATTTTCATTTTTGAACTATTGGTGATGTAGTTACTTCACTCATTTGTACAAGTCTTTTTATTTCACTAATTACTACTATTCCAAATACGGCCCGGTTAGTAATCAGTTGGACTATAAAATTAAATCAAATTTTAGAACAAGATTTGATTAGTAATAGTCAATAAATTAAAATTAATTTAGTAATACAATTTTTTCTTCCATTTCAACTTATTTCAATAATCATTTTAGCATATTATATAAAATGTCCATAAATGAGAATAAATATGTTGTTTTAATTTGTTAATTCGCTTGAGGTTACAATTGCTTTATGTCTATTTGTTGGTGATATGAACGTGAATGAAAAGCAATACAATCCAAAAGAATCAAATGGTTACCCATGAAACACTTTTTGTGTGTGTATATATATATATATTAATACATAAATATAATAATACAATTTTAAATAGTTAGCAACACAACAAACCAATGCGACTCTGCAATCAGATTTCTATTACAGAAATAAATTGGACGTAAAAAAGTAGATTATCATTTTAGCAAAAATGATCATTCGCACTCCGACGAGGTTAATATGTTCGCAAACGATGTGACATGCTCTATGAATAAATATTAAAATTTTAATATGAATTTTATTAATTTTCATTTGCAATTAGATTTTATTACATTAATTAAGATATAATTTAACACCATATTTAAAGAAAATACAAATTTTATTTAGTGGCAATTTCGCAAATATTGATTTTATATGTATGGCAAAATATTACAGACGACTTTCTTAAAGTATTAGTATTATTTTATATGTTTAAAGAAAACAGAGAATATTATTTTGTTAGTTAAAATAAGATTATGTCATTATAGTAAAAGTTGGGAATGATTAATTACTTATGAAGACTACTATATAATGATTAGAGATTGAATAATTTGTGAATCTAGAGAATAGAGATATATTCTTTATACTAATGCTTTCATAATTTCATGAATATGTAAGTTTTATTTGTACTATATATACTCCACTCCAATGCAACGTCCTTAACAAAAAAAAATATCAATTCATATATTCTTTACAAAAAACAAATTCGCTTGAAAGAAAAATGTCTCTATCATCAAATTTATGCATTTTTCTAATGTTGCTACTTTTCACATCAGGTTGGATTAACACACATGCTTGTGTATATTAGTATATATATATATATATATACGAAATATCCATAAGTGAAGCTTTTATCTTCGTAGGAGAAATATAATATATTATATTAATTTACTTCTTTTCTGTGTGTATAAGTTAGTAAATTGTTCCAAACTAATTTTGCATAACTAGATTTTTTTATAACTAATTTTGCATAATTAAATGAATGAAATTCTAGCTATAATAATGAATATGGTTTTATAATAAATGAAATTAATGAATATTTGTTGTTTTGTAGTGATCAGTGGTGATGAAATGACCCCGATGAGGAGTCCGAGTCCAAGTGTAGGAGGTGAAGAGGAGTACTCAAAGCCACAATGTCAATGTGCGAACATTGTGGGATATTGCAAAGGTTGCGAGCATAGATGTCGTGCTATCTATAAACGTAAATTCAGACACGTGGCTTGCACCCCACGCGACGGTCCAGTCCAGTCCAAGTGCATTTGCGTTTATAGATGTGATTGTAACGACGCCACTGCTACACCCGTCCCTTCTAATTTCTAAATGTTATCATTCCATTATCAATGTAATTTAGGTTTGCTAAATTGGATTCCTAGCCCATTTTAGCTTTATTAATTTAAATATTTTGAAGGTTAAAATATTATTTTTGTTCCATTTATCCTATTGATATCCTCGTATCATATGAACTTCTTATAAGACATAATATATACATACATATTTTAAGAGTACCCCTCATCCGTTCGCAGCGGACATTACTTAACGTGTTAACGGTGACGACCAATACACTAATTATTAATTGTTAAATATTTATTTTTATCACGAACATAGTTTACATTTTGTTATTTTGAAACGTTCACATAAATGATTTATATTTGAAAGTTTTCAGCTATAGAAAATGTACTCACAACACGCACTACAAAAATCAAATTATAACAATATATTAATTGAGATTCAAACTTCACTAATCACTCATAATCTAACTTAAAATAATATATGAAATTGCACTCAAATTCCACTTATTATATATCTTTATTAAAATTAATTCACATTATTAAAATCATGACAAATTAAAATATAAACTATTTTAATTAAGAGATATGCATCAAAATCAATTCAAATTATTAAAGTCTATCGAGCCAAAATGTTAGTATTAATATTAATAAAATATTTGGTGAGGGAGTAATTAATATTAATAAAAAATGAAATAGTAAATCCTAAACTAAACTTGGACGCCGCCCCCTTCCGCCCCTTCCCTACCTATCACTTCTTTCTCTCTTTCTTGCAACGCTTCTTTCTCCCTCATTCGCCGTTGTTCATCCCCTCCTCCGACGCGCGTTCCCGTGGTCTCTGTCTCGTCCGCCATTGTTCGTCGCCTCCACCACCTCCCCGTGCTCCCTACACTCCTTCACCGCCCAAACGAGATAGGTAAAAAAACTTCCTTTACCATATGGAAAATGAACTGACGTCGTCCCCGTGCTCCCTACCATAGGTAAATAAACGTATCTCAAAACACCCAAAACATTTTTATCTAGATAGAAACGTATTTTAGCCGTATTTGTTTAATTTATTTTTCCGACAGCCAAAGTGGTGTACCCGTGCTTCTTAGAAAGAAACTATGTATATGCAATCATTTATTAATATAAATTGATTGTTTGGAAACATATTTGGGCCCTCAATTTTCGTAGAGTCTGAGGCAACCGCCTGAATTGCCTCATGGATGTGTCACTTCCCATATTTTTGTTAACAACATTACTTTGAACTGAAGATAAAAACATTCTCTTTCTAAATGTTTTCCAAATGTGTTGATTAGATGCTGCTTTCTACCTATCTGCATGTACGGATTCATGTTCATTTCGAATCAGTTAGGAAGTACAAATAATACTTGAATGTTGGTGTTTTATTTGACTTAGTTAGGATATTGATTTCCACATTTTGTTAAGCTTCTTTTGTGCATCTTTCTGGCATATATTAATGTAGTTTATCTTTTTCCTTTCCACTATGCCTACTTGGGAACAGGCTGAGGTGTTTAAACACCATGAGCGTGAGATGGCCAAGGCTTTTGACACCAACTCATCTCTCACAACTAATACGTCGCCAGAAAAACCCATTGAAGGCTTTGGATATTTTCAATGAAGCGAAGACAAGATATCCGACTTACAACCACAATGGTCCAGTATATGCCACCATGATCAGAATGCTGGGAAGCACTGGGAGATTGACTGAGATGAAGGACATTGTTAATCAGATGAAAAACGACTCGTGTGAGTGCCAAGATTCACTTTTTGCTGGCGTCATACGAACATATGCTAATGCTGGTTTGTTTGATGAAGCTATGTCTCTATTTAGAAGTCTTCATGAATTCAACTGTGTGAAATATACAGAATCGTTTAATACCTTGTTGGAGATAATGGTGAAGGAATCTAAGCTTGAAACTTGTTATCACTTCTTTGTGGAGAATTGTCATGGTTGGGAAATTAAGTATCGAACCCGTCCCTTGAAACTGCTGATGGCTGCTCTTTGTCAGATACACCGTTCAGATCTTGCGTTGCATATTTTCCAAGAAATGGGTCATCAATGGTGCTTTCCTGATAGGGATACATATAGGATCTTGATGAAGGGCTTATGCGAAGATGGAAGACATACCGAGGCAACTCATTTGTTGTATTCTATGTTCTGGAGGATTTCTCAGAAGGGTTGTGGTTCTGATGTGTCTGTATATAGAACGCTATTGGAGTCTCTATGTGACAATGGACGGGTCGAAGAGGCTGTGGAAGTGCTTGAGAAAGTGTTGCTAAAAGGCCTCAAGGCTCCAAAAAGGTACCTGAAGCAGCTCGAATTAAGCCAGTTCCACTACAGTGGTGATGTCAAAGCTTTGATCAACGAGGCTCTGGTCAAAGGTGGAGTTCGAAGTTCAGATGGTTTCAAGGCAATGGCTATCGACCTCTACTTAGAAGGAAATCTTGCTGAAGGCGATAATGTGATCAAAGAAATGCACAAGAAAGGCTTCAAACCATCTTTGCCAATGTATGAGGCTAAGATAGCAGCATACTTCAAAGCAGGCAAAGTCGATGAAGCAGTGGATGTAGTGAACAAGGAAATGAAAGACAATGACTGTGTTCCAACTGTGAGGTTGCACAATGTCGTGTTAAGAGGACTCTGCAGCTCGAGAGAATCCACACGAGCTATTAGGTACGTCGAGAAGATGTCTAGGCAGATCGGTTGTGTTCCTAATAAGGAGACATACTCCTACCTTGTTGATGGATTATGTTGTGATGGTAAATACGTCGAAGCTAGTCAGATGTTGGAGAAGATGTTGATCAATGCTTATTGGCCTTGTGAAGAAACGTACAATAAAATTATAAAGGGGCTGTGCTTGATGGGAAAAACATATAGAGCTGTGATGTTGCTTGAGGAAATGATTAGCCAAGCTAAAACCCCTCAAGTTTCTGTATGGTATTCTTTAGTGTCTTCTGTTTCTTGTGAGAATCAGCACAGTGATGTTTTTCTTCTAAAACCAATGCGCATATAGTTACAGAAATTGATCTGGTTTTTGCTCTGTCAATTTGAATTTTTGTACCACCGCGTACCACCGCAAGCGAGTGATAATAATATGAATATGGTCATTATAATTATAATTATTTATTTATAATCAATTAACATCAAATTATATCCAGTGAAAATCAATTTTTTTTTTATAAAATCAATATAATGCAATTATATAGTGTTAAGTATCAAACTATGGAGAATATATATGATTTAATGATTCCGCATTGAACTCCATTTGTATGGTGGCGATTGCGAATTGAACAAACTCCAGCGAAATATATAGCCAAAATAGTCCCTTCAAAAAAAGGCAAATAACAAGCAACAGCTTTTCATTTCCATTCGTAGGCAAGTTTCTGATTCCAATAGGCTCTTTCGCATCACCAATGGACGAGGTAAATTTCCTATTCTGTCAAAAAAAAAAACCTAAATTTACATTCAAGTGTTCAACTTTCTTCATTTTGATCTGCTAAGGAGTCCATTTTCCTCATATTCATTATTGATGCAAGATTCGGTAGATTTTGTTTTATTTTTGTAATCTATGTTTAGCGGAAGTGGCTTCAGCAGAATTAAGAATTATTCTTTTTTGATTCTGATTAATGTTTTTTTTTTCTTCTTTTCAGATTGAACTTAAAACCGCACCTGCAGATTTTCGGTTCCCGACTACGAATCAAACCCGGCATTGTTTCACCCGTTACATAGAGTTCCACAGGTGGATTTGGGGACAATGTTTTTATGTTTTGTCTTGAATGTGTTCCTCGAATGTTTTTTTTGCAACGTATTTATATGTTGTTGATTTTCTTAATGAACCAAAATGTATCAATTTATTTGGGGACATTTTTTGTATGTTTTGTCTTATTATGTTGTGTGAGGGTGATAAGAATCATGTTGTTTTCTTATTTTGGATTGACTCAAGACTTTTCTTTTACAAAGGAATTGTATGTTGTGCTGCATTTGCATATGTGGGATTTGATAGTATCTCAATATTATCTAAGACATTGGATGAGAAAGGCTGACGACGCTTGTTCATTTACTTCCTCTTACATGTCATATTAAAGTTACTCTTTGGTAATTATTATTGCTGCAGAAGATGTAGAAATGAAGATGGAACCATGTAAGAGTTGCTTACATTGGCTTTTGTAGTGTATGTAATTGACTGAGATTTTTTGATATTGTATACACCGTGAAATTATAATACGTTAATTTCATTCATAATTTTCAATGAAGTTATTTTATTTCACGTGTCAAGGTGTGTGGCTGCTAAGGGTGACGATGCTAGTGACTGCGACAAGTTTGCCAAATACTATCGTTCCCTTTGTCCTGGAGAATGGGTAAGTTGAATCTATTTCTTTCTGGGGGTAAATACTCTTCTACATTCTGACCATGCATATGTTGTAGATATATATGTCTTAGTTGATCTTGTGCTTCTATCTTAAATGAATAGTTATCCACTATATAAAGACTTGATTGTCTATTGTTCGTAAGGATTCGATAGCCGATAGGCTATCTGAGCTGAAACTGTTCATTGTAGTTAGTACTATCTCAATTTGAAACATTTTACATTTTTGACGTGGTTTTGATGGATTCAATTTTCAAAACCATCCTTCTGGTACTTGAATTAAATTGGTACTGGAAATCTGTTCTATTGCTTATATTTCTTGACCATATTTTTGCGTTACTTGAATATTTTTCTCTGCTCAATCCTCCCAACACATTCTGCATCGGGTTTCGATTTATTTGGCCATCATCGATCATATTGTTTACTGTTTCCATTTATGTATGCAGGTTGAGAAATGGAACGAGCAGAGGGAGAATGGAACGTTCCCTGGGCCACTATAGTTTAGTTAGTGCTTTTGGACATAAATTGATGGATTTGCTATTACCATTTCTCTGAATGTAGTCACTTGTGTTTAGTTTGAATGTTTTGTAACATTCAGTGTTTGAGAAGTTTAATTGGTTGTAAGAATTTGTGGTGCAATTTAACCAAGAGTTGCGAATAAATGCTACTGTGACTTGGAACATTGAACAATTTTAAGAGAAATTCAACATTTTGGTTTTCATTACATAAATAGATTCTCTGTGGTATTGAATTGCTAATAAATAACAGTAGAATGGTAGAAAGAATATTGGAATATCTGAGCATTAAGCAACCTTTGTTCCAAGCTATTCTAAAACTCCCTCCACTTTTCTCCAAATTTGGAAAAAGCATGATCACCGAAATTCCCTCTACTAAACCACCTTGGCCTCGTTTCTAATACATTTTCATCGCATCAAACTCCATTACTACTTCCTCACAGCTAAACAAACTGCCAGTTGAAATGGCCGCAAGGCCCGTAACGCACGCCGATCTTGCTCCGGGCCCGAAAAGCAGCAATCTCGGCAGCAAAACTGGTGCATTTCTCATGATCTTTTCCATATTGCTCGGCCTATTCTGCTTCATCCTCTGCCTCATAGCTGAGGCGGCCCGTTCCAAGGTACAAATCAGTTCCATCGAGGCCCGTGATTGGCCAACTCGACCCCCACGCCTAACCATAGATTTATTTATGTGTAGGTGAAATGGAGAGACTCACAATGCACATTCAGTGGAAGCGGCAAAGTGGCTCTTTTATCCGCCACGGCGGCTTTCGCAGCGCTGGCGGCTGCGATGGTGGTGCAGCATGTCTTTTTATTGGTTGCAGTGACGAAATCAGACTCCTTAGTCGAGATCACTTGGGATCCCGACTCGCCTTTCGCCAAGAATCTCACGTGGCAAGCCGGGTTTTTCTTCGTCGCCACATGGTAATGGTCCAAAGCTTAAGATATATTTGTGACATGCTTAAATATTGATGTCAATTGTAATGGGGCTCTGCAGGTTGTCGTTTGCTGTGGGAGAGATTCAGCTACTGATCGGGCTGAGCGTGGAGTCGGGCCACCTCAAGAATTGGGAGACGCCGCGACCAAGCTGCCTTGTGATCGGACAAGGACTTTTCACTGCGGCCGGAGTGTTAGCTCTGGCCACGGTTTTCTTGGCCTCCGGCCTTTACATCACAGCTATACGAGCGGAGAGGTATGTTCAAATACAAGAAACCACGAGACGAGAGATTATAGAGGTCTCAATAATGTATGCTTCCCCGCCAAGATCGCCCGGAAGGAATGATGCCGTCCGGGCTGACCGTGGCGAGGGGCCTTCTTTGGCGAGGCAAGATGAACATGATGTTCCTACACTGAACTATTACTTGCGAGCATTTGACAAACAATCAAGATTTGTTTGATAGGGAAGGATATGTGTGTAGAGAAGCAGTTGATATTTGTGTTAAGAGTATGTAGAGCTGTGAATGAGAAAATTGTATAGACTTTAATTTAGTGTTGTGGGTTTTGTTATTGATTGAAGAGGAATGCTTTTTCTAAAAGTGTCGACTTTCACATGGACTTTCAAAAAAACTCATTTTTTTCTTACTAAAAGTTTAACACAAGTAGTTAATACTACAAATTATTGAGTAAACCCAACTGAAAACACAATAACGGATCGCTTTGTTGACAAAAAATACTAATAATTTATAAGAATATTATGATTATAGGAATGCGATGTTGAGAAGATGATAATGTCATTTCGTTATCTTTTGTGTCTAAAATATCAAGAATTCTAATTTCAAATGTACTTGATTTATATTCATCAAGCAATTCACAAATACTTTAGTTTTATAGAATATTATACTACTCTTATCACTTTAATGCATAACAATAATTTATAATTTTTAGATAAAAATTATATCCGTCTGTACGCTAAAAATTGCCATAAGAATTCAGCACGGATAAAAAAAATAAAATGTATTTAAAAAAAAAATAGGACTTAATATTTTAAAAGTATTTTTTTATTTTTAAAAAAGTGATCATTTTTAATTGGATAGTCCAAAAATACAAAAAATATTAATTTGAAAATAATTAGTGATAATGAATATAAATATCAATTTGTAAAAATTACATGTAAAAAATACCAAAAATTAAAAACACATGTAAAAATAGTCATAAATTAAAATCGTAATATCCAAATAATTAAATAACATAAATTATAAAAAATTAATAATTATAAATCTTAATAAACTCAAATTGTAAGCAAAAGGAAAATCAAAATTATAAGACATTATAAGACATGACGTGTATTTTGCCATGCATAAATATAAACAATCCATGGAAAACTATATACCAAAATTAAAAATATTAGTATTATTAAGCTGTAGTGCATGATACATACCCATTGGTTAATCATTTCTATCAATAGAAATGACATATGGCATATGGAGTAATACGTGAATACCTAATTTTTATTTAAAAAATAATTTTAGACTGAGAAGGAACAAAAAGAGGAATCTGCTGGAGGGACTTGCGTTTAATTAACTAGTTGGTGAGGTAATAGCTTACCAAGACGATGATGAATAGCTGATTCACACTCCAATGAGAAAATTCCACCATAGATGACATGCATTAAAGCAAGAGGTTTAGATTAAACCACATAACTTTCTTTTTTCATTATTTATGAATTAAAAAAAATTGAAAATTTTGAAAAACATTTTGAATGGATCTAATCTCAACCCTTCCTTTAATACAATTCATGTATGGTGAACTCTACCCACTCCTGTGGGAGGCGGTAGTGAGAAATTTTCAGCAATGGAAAAAGTCTGACTGAGCAATGCTGCGTGGAGGTAAAAGACTCACAAAGCGTAAACTTCTTTTTCCGGATAAGAAGCAATAACAAGAGAATAAGCATTGGAATAAAGGATGCAAACGTTATCCTTCCTTCTTCCTTCTTGTCTTTTCTTTTCTTTCATTGCATTTGCCAGGGAAACTGAACAATATTGAAACTATGAAAAGCGATCAACTTAATCAATTGTCTTTCTTTCTTATTCCAAACTTGAGTAAAAATAAAAAAAAAAGATTCGTCTCAAATTAGGATTATCATCAAGATATTCCATTTTCCTGACAAAATCAAAAACCGAATTTGTGGTAGTTTTAGTTAAGTAATGGCAAAAAGTTGTAATAAAAAACAAAATCACCATCTCCAATAATATGTGGCTGAGTACATTCGAGGCAATTCATATCCAAGTGTGAAAATAAAATAAAAGTAAGATAAAATAGGACCCGTTCAAAGGGACAAATTAAGGCCACGAGGACAACTTGTATTCCAGCCTAAGCAATCAATTCATTTAATTTTCAATCAATATTTTAAAATCACACTTGACAATACTCAGAGGAATTCTAATTAATATATTTTCTGCAGGCTTTGCAAGTAAAAGGGAAGTTTAATCTGATTTGAGTATTCACATGAGTACATATAAGAATGTAATACGAACGCTAATACATATCGGAAAATGAATTTGCACTGCAAGAAAGATGTTAACGAAACAACAGAAATTCCCTCACCAGACACGGAATGTATGTCCATTTTTTTGTCTGGAAAGAAATCATATTTTTATTCCGGTGTATATAAAACTGCCTTTTCGATAATGATCTCATTATCTAGCTGGTCTTAAAAAAGGTTGGAAGACCTAAAAAAAACTCTCAACTTAATTAGAAATTAGAGCATTTTTATTGGCGTTTTGCTATTAATTAATGTACCTTTATTCCTTGAATTAGATGACCCACTTGAAGAGTTTGGACTTGGAATTCATTCCAAACCTAACAACTTGACTGCCAAAAAAAAAAAAACTAATAATTTCCTTGTAAAATAAGATTGAGACATCCTTATACTCCAAACACTTTATTTACAATTTATCATTTTCCAAATAAGAACTCACGTCTTATAAATCAATTGCATCTCAAGTAAATTAACCCAAGCTCCCTCCTCCTACGTATTGTGATTAAAAAACAAACAATCCTTTTCATTTTAGAAATTACAGAACATAAATAAAATTTGAATAAGCTGTTGAAGAAGGTCGAGGTCGAGGAGGGTTTCATACGTGACGGCGTTTAGGCATTATTACATTATTATTCCGTTTCCTAGACAAGATTCGTGTTAATGTTAATGAATTTGTTACCATTTTTACCCTTTAAAATGCACGAAACAGTTGACTTGACTGGTGTGAGTCACCATGGCACCAAAGCGGGCCCCACCTCTCAAAGTCTCCGTTTTCTTAAAGTAGAAACCCCTTTATCACTATCAATGGAAAACCAAAAACAATTTACACTCTTCAATCGCCACTACGCGCCAATGCGTAGCTTCATGTCAGCTTCTAAGTTTCCATCTCCATTCAATTCCTTCTATAATCGTTCCTTATAACTGAACACCCAAATCCTTTTATCTGCATTTCACTCACAGTTCACAATTCAAGCCCTCAAATCCTGCTGAGAAACTAAATAAAATCAGGAATATGGTGCGCTGCAGCAACAATCTGGTTGGGATTCTCAACTTCGTGACGCTGCTGCTCTCGATTCCTATAATCGGTGGCGGAATATGGCTGTCGAAGCAGGCCGATACCGAGTGCGAGAGGTTCCTCGACACGCCGGTGATTGTGCTGGGGGTGTTCGTGCTGCTCGTCTCCATCGCGGGTCTCGTGGGCTCGTGCTGCCGTGTGACGTGGCTGCTGTGGGTGTACCTGCTCGTGATGTTTCTGTTGATTCTGCTGCTCTTCTGCTTCACGATCTTCGCCTTTGTCGTCACCAATAAGGGAGCCGGGGAGAAGCTCTCCGATAAGGGATACAAGGAGTACAGGCTTGGGGATTACTCCAATTGGTTGCAGAAGAGAGTTAATGGTAATTGGGGTAAAATTAGCAGCTGTTTGAGGGATAGTAAGATTTGCCAGAAGCTGCAGCTTGAAGATGGGTCAACTCCTGTGGCAGAGTTTTACAAGAAGCGTCTCAATGCGCTTCAGGTATTAATTTGAATCCCTTGTGTGTTTGTTTCATATACTTGTGTTGTGTGTCAGTGTGGATCTATTAATGTTGGTGGCAATGCAATTGAGTCTCCTCTTTCATCATACAGTTGATATGCATGATTAAATGTTAGATCGTATTTTGGGGGTTGCGCCTTTTGCTTTTCCGCATGTTGTTTTTGTTATTTTTAGAAAGATGAGTGCCTTTAGCATAAGAACTGTCCCTCTTCCATACAGTTGGAATATCGTTCTTGAAAAAAAGTTATCTGTTACGATTTATATAGCAATTAAACTTCCATAGTTTAGTCAACAGTTCAAGAAAATTGGTTGGTTTTTACCCTTTTGAGTCTTGATCTAGCAGTTGGTTCGTCCATATATCTATCCATAGAAATATTTAAGAAATAGCCAGAAAAATGTACTAGTGATTTCTTGATTCTCTCTTTTTAGGCATTCTACATTGTTGGCTGCTTAGTTTTCTTCCCATTTACTTTCACTGAGGGATTTATCATATTGCTTTGGTTTCAGTCTGGTTGCTGCAAACCTTCAAACGACTGCAACTTCCAGTATATTAGCCCAACAAACTGGACTCAGTCCTCGACTCCTGCATCCCCAAATCCAGATTGTGCCACATGGAGCAATGACCCGAGTAAATTGTGCTACGGTTGCAGCTCATGCAAGGCAGGGCTACTGGATAACATCAAGAGTGACTGGAAGAGGGTAGCTGTGATCAACATCATCTTCCTTGTCTTCCTCATCATCGTTTACACCATCGGATGCTGCGCCTTCAGAAACAACAGGGAAGAACATTCTTCTTGGAAACGATACCCTTGAAGGTATCAAGAACAGGGCCCTGTGTGTTCTGTAATTCTGTTAGTAGAGAGATGTCAGGTGCTGGTTTTGATCCTTTCTACTGATTTCTTGCACCTTACATATCGCAGTTTCATGACTGCTGGTTTCTTAGGTGTACAGTGTATTTTTTTTCTTTCTTTGGGTTTTTATTATACTCACACCCTCTTAAGACAGTACTGTTGCTACTGTTCTATCACATATTGTTTTGTGTATGTTTCTTGTGAGTTCATTGTGCACAGTTCATTCTCCGCTAATCTGGCTTAATGCACATACTTAGGTTGTGCTTCTTGTTGTATGATATGGGGAATGCGAGGAGCTTACTATATTCGCAATCTTGTTTTATTTCTTGCTATGATGTTATTAATACATGTTTTTCAAGATCACTTACTGTACATATTGTTGATGTACATGTGTGTCACTCAACACTTGTGATAATGGCTCCCTATCATTGTATTCTATTGGTGGGTCTAATGTAATTAAGTCGAGCACATGTTATTGAACCCATGCAATTACTCCAACTGATTCTTGAAGCACAACCACATGCATTTCACATTTGTGGCTCCAAGCAAACTAGTAGGTTTCTTTGTTGGTTTGTATAGCCATCGCATGTGCTAATTATGCGCAGAGTGAAAGTTGTTGAGTGGAATTGTAATAATTGATTGATCGTTTAATCAAGGTAGGAAATTGTGAAGTCTGATCAGGTTAAGGATATGTGGATGGAACTATGGTAACACTTGGAAGTGTATGATGATTTTGGTGTGTTATCTGTATTAGAAATTAGTGGTGGACAAGAAAATTGTAGTAGTGGGCCACCTGTGTTTTTGTCTTTTTGATGAATGATATGTGGTTACACCTACCCTGACTCCATTTGATGTAGATAATTTGATATATATAAATTTTGATTTATATAAAAAAGAACTTTTTATATGAGAAATAAGAAAAAATAATAATAATTCATCTTAATAAATTAATATTTGTAACTTTATTTACAAATAATTTTTTAACATTCTTATAATATTAAAAGATATACATCATTAAATAAAAATATACATCATTAATAAATGACCAGAATGTATAAGACTTAATTAGATTAATGGTAGTAGAGTTAATTATAGAGAATAGTCATAGATTAGTGGTAGTGGAGTTAATTATAGATAAAAGTCATACAAGATAGTGAAAGGTAAATAATAACCACCAACCTAACAATATATAAATTTTAGTCATTCTTTAATTTTTGGATAAAAATACCCTTTTAAATAGAGATGATAATGGGCCGGATTTGGACCGAATCTGACTTGGTCCAGATCCAAATCCGGACTTGAGTCCATATCCATTGGATCTTAAAAACCGAGATCCATGTCCAAATCCATGAGATCCGCCGTTCCACGGGTCCGACCCAGATCCATGCATTTTATTTTTTAAAATAAATTCTAAAAATATACTAAAATTGATAAAAAAAAAAATCATGATAATAATATAAATCAACAGTACAATATGATTCTTACAGAGCAATATAACAATTCAAAATAAGTCATAATTTTTTAAACAATTTTAAAATTATTGATGTGTCAAGAGAAGTTGTGGCGAAATATATTACAATTAAAATCAAAGTTTAAAGTATTTAAGAAAATTTTAGATGTTGCACCTACTTTTAACATCATCAACATCTTAAAAAAAGAGAGAAATTCAATAAGTTAAAAATATTTAGAGTTGGATTGAACTATATTTAAAATAACGTAGATATATAAATAATTAAGGAAACGGGTCTATTGGGCGGATCTGAGTTTCAAAACATGAACTCCAGATCCGGTACTAGAAAATTTATAAAATTCCAGATCCGATTCGAATCCATCGGGTTCAAACTTTGAAGGATCCAAATCCTCAAAAATGGATATGGATCTTCGGATCTGGACCGAGTCCAGGATCCGCTGCCATCCCTACTTTTAAATACTCCCCTGCCGTATCTCCCGCATATAGGTATAAATGGTATGATTTTAATGATTCATATCATTCATACATGATTTGTATGAAAAAATACTAAATAAATATGAATCATATCTAACAAGCGTAATTCATACTCAAAATGTTAAAAAACGAAAAAATTCGTCGGTTAAAGAAATTCCACCACTACCATCAAAATTTATTACACCACAAAAATCAAAGTCACACCACTATCAACAATAAATTAACAAAATCAAAAATTAAACTATATCAACAAAAAAAATCCAAACAAATAATATTTAGATATTGTGTATGAATGATATGATTTTGGCGATTCATATATCATTCATATGTGTATTGTATAAAGAATAATACATATGTATGAAGAGTATGAATCATACCTAGCAAGCGGAATTTATACTCAAAATTTTAAAAAACAAAAAAATTGTCGATTAAATTTACAAGGGTATTTATGACAATTTACAATAAAAATAACTATAATTTATATAATATTATGTTGGTGACTACTATTTATCTTTCATTATCTTATTTGGTTATTTTATATTTTGTCTCTTCTTAATATTGTAATTATATTTACAATTTCTCTTGGTAAATGCTAAAATACCTATTTAAAAAAGTAAAAAATAAAAAATACCCAATTAAAAACAAAATATAAAAATTACTCATTTTATATGATAACATGATAAATTTCACCTTATGCTCATGTTGTTCAAATTCAAAATAACTTGAATAACATGAGCACATAATGAAATTCCTCGTATTATCGGATGAAATGAATATTTTTTATCTTTTATTTTTAAGTTACTATTTTTATCTTTATTTTATAAACATGTGATATTTTTACCTATTACATCATTTTTTTCTTTTCCTTTACGCATTACTATTATACTGTGGACCTTCAAGTTTTAAAATTTTAAATATTCGATCTCCATTAAAGACAAAGAGCTAGCGTAGCTATTAAAATTTCATCTCCTCATGTGCTTCTCACTCATATTATAATATAAATTTAAATAACTACAAAAATAATTATTTTTGTTGGGATATTTATAATGTTTTGATTTGGTTTCAAAACTTGATTTTGTATAGGACAAGTTTGAAGGATCGAGCCTGAAAAACTAATCCTAAATGGCAGGTCTGAAGCTTTGAAGCTTCTGTCCTTAAGGTCCCAGTCTGAAGCCTATGTCCTGAGGGTCCCAACTTGAAGATATAGCCTAAAGTTCAATACTTCATTCATGAAAAGCTGCAGAGTTGCTTAATTTGTTCAGAAACACAAACACCAAAAATAGAAAAAAAAGGACGACGACTTCAATGAAAAAAATTCAACGGTTGGATAAAATTCAAAATTCAAACGGCTAGTTCGCATCTACATCAACTATAAATAGAGAGCATCCCCCACTTGAAGAACTAACGGGAAGATTCAATAACTACAAATATTTAACTCTTACTCAAGCTCAAAGTCTTATTCACTAAAACACTCATTTCTCAAGTGTTTCTAAGTTTGAGTTGATGTTATATTTTTCCCGTATATTTTAAGCCAAACTATTTCTATATCTAGAGTTTAGAAATCAAATAAGTTATCATTTATTTCATACTCATTGTAAAAGCTTGTTCGATAAGAAGAAAACTTAGCTATCAAATCAAACGTTTTATTTTGATTGAATTTTTTTTAAAAACGAATTTGATAAATCGCAAAATTCTGCATCTCAAAATTTTTATTTACTCATCTCGGGACCAACAATTTTTATTTATATACAAATGCTCATAATATGTTGGCTGGTAATAAATGTATTGTAGTAGATGGGCAAACAAAAATACATTATATATATGTGTGTATTCTATAAACAGTATTTCTCCATTACATATATTCAAATTTCTAAAAATTATTATTTTTTAATTAATGAAGGTATATCTCCTTTATAATATCATTTTTATTGTAGTGCAAATTGATAAAGTTAAGGTGGGTGACAAATTGGTTGGGTTATTTTTTGGTAAGTAGTAAACCAACACGATCGAGCTGCAAAATTAGTAGTATTAAGATTAAAATTGGATTACATTTACATTTAAATACATGATCGCGTCACAGAGGACTCGAATCCAAGACCTTAACCTTATGCATTAATCTCACTACCACTAGGCCAACACACGCACACTTTTTTTTCGCAATGACCCACAACAATGTGAATCCCACATGGGGAACATTAAAGTACATATCATGCTTTGTGTTATACTAGTATATGGGGCCATTTTTTTCACAATAAGTTACAACTAAAATTTATTAATTGTTCAATTTATTTTCCTTTGTTTAATATATAGTATTTTATGGGATTAGATATAGTGTCTCATACTATATATTCTATAATTAAATTTATTATTTTAATTAATATTTTTTTTAATAACCAAAAACTCTATGATGTTCAATTTATTGGGTTTAGACTCTATACACTAAAATACTCATGTGGATGTTTCACTCAAATATAAACTTAAGTACGTGGCGTTGTTTAGACCAGACCCACTATCTGATAAAGGGACTCAGTAACGGGCACAATGAATATTTCCAGCCGATATACTTAAAGGAATGTGTCGTGCTAAATGAACTATACTACTCGCAATTTGGACGAGATCATTGTTAATAGTGTGATTAAGCATAACCCAAGTCGAATTATCAAGGAAGGCTAAACAGGGCTTCATTCACGTTGAAGAACAGGAAAGCAGTAAAAATGGGGGATTTGATTATTAACTAAGTGATTATCTAGGAAAATAAAAATTAAAAGAATGTAATACGATCTATCTAAGTAAAAATAAGAAAGTAAGTAAATCCTATTTCTAAGAACAAATAATTAAATAAATTATAAAACTCTAAGTCTAAGAACGAGGAATTAAAGAAACGGAATTCAAACATGCCGTGAACTGATTAAGCAACATAATAGAACGGGTTGGATTAATGATTTGATAATTAATCATAATTAAAGCAAGAGAACAAGAATGTATAAAGCAGAAGAAGAACACAATAAAGAAAGAAATAAAGAACTCATGGGAATGAAAAGGAAATACTGAATTGAAATAAGTCTTCGGGTTTGAATCACGAACGAATCCACAAGGTGCAAAGTAAAGAACTAGAATTGAATGGAACGCTAACTAGAAGTGTTTTTCTCTCGTGGTCTAAACCCTAGAATTACAAAAGTATAAAAAGTGAAAAGTAGTTGTAAGTTTTTTTGAAATATCACGCGGAGGAGGTTTAAATAGAAGAAGGAAATCGCGCCAGGGTAGCGCTCGCTAAGGGGTAGCGAGCGCTATCCTACTGTTCTGTCTCTCAAACATTCCATGGGGCCAGCGGTCGCTAGGGGCTAGCGACCGCTAGCCCCAAGCTCTGTCTCTTCTCGTTTCTTGGCGCAGCGAGCGCTGGGGCCTAGCGCTCGCTAGGCCCCCGCTCTGTTCCTTCTCGTGCGATGAGCTATATCTTCCTTCCTTTCTTCGTCTTTTCGTCTCGTTTCTCCTCTTGAGCCTTATTAGCTCTTAATGTCGATCTTTCACCTACAAAGTAGCAAATAACAGACCCAATCATCAACTTGATCGACAATATCAATCAATACTAATTCAAATTACGAGAGAAACGAGACCAAAAACGTATAAAACAGTGGATATGCACGTATATCGGTCTATTTATTTACGGCAAAACATATTGCTATATTTGACCATTTATTGAACCTTATAATTTTAAATAATATTTTCTCAGCGTCTCATTATTCATGACACGCTTACTATATTAGAGTGTTCTACTAATAATGATTCATTTCAAAAAATAAAATATTTTATTCTTAAAAAATTAATCAATTTTATTACGTTCTACTACTTGATACATAAAAAAACCACCTTTTTAATACTCATATCCAATATTTATAATGGTGGCTAATGTTTGTAGACTTCCCTAAATTAATCTTAATCAAATTGCATAAGCATAACTAACTTTAATTTTTTTGGTAACACATGCATAGATGTGCAGTTGTAAAGTTGGCAAAGTAAATTAAATTAATTGATGCTTGCAATCTATATGAAGAGATTTGAATATTAATTATGCATGAATTAATTCTATGTAAAGGGGAACACGAATCCTGGTAATAGGTAAATCCAATTAAATACCAAATTGTTACTGCACAAAATTTTGATGTGACAATTTTTATAATTAAGGTAGATATTATCCGGATTTAATTATGATGAATAAACAAGCAAAACATAGAAAAGAAAACAACTATCATGATAAAGAAAAAAAAAATCAGTGAACTGAATATAATAATGAATTTGGTCAGGAAAGGGCAGTTGTATTAATGCTGCCGCAAGATTGGGACAAAAAACAAATACATTAAATACGTAAACTCAGTTATCATTAAGGGTCACTTTGGTAAGAAGTATGAGATGAAAAAGGATAAGATAATTAATATGAATAGTGATAGATTAATAAAGTATTTGGTAGACACAATAAAAAGGTATGGATAATTTAATAATGTGTTTGGTATGCAAGATGAAAAGGTATGATAATTTATTGTGCCGTTTGGTAAATAAGATAACAAGGGATTAAAAGGGAAGATAACTTAATAAGGCGTTTGGTAGAGAAGATAAGAAAGACAAGATAATTATTATTTTGTTTGGTATGTCAAATAGAGAATAGAGTATAGAGATATTTGAAAAATACATCAAAATAGTTGGTGGGTTTACGCGGCACAACACATCCATTTTTTGCTCCAGAAAAAATTCAGAGGCAGAAGGCAAAAAAAATGGCAGATTCTCGTTTGAGAGGTTCCTAAATAGATTTCTGTTTTCAAAGTTTGGTGCAATCAATCATATGGGTTCTACAGAAGAAGGTATGAAATCCACTTTGATTGTTCTTTGATTGTTCCCCTTTTTGATTTTTCTTCGATTAATCCAGTCGTCTGATTGTATCTGCGATTTATGTGCATGAAAATTTCGTTTCCTTCATCTCCAAATCTTCAATCATTCTTTTTCGTAAAACCCTCGACTTATTAGGTTAATTTCGCATGTGCTGACTTCCTAGGTTATTAGATTATGTGCAGTGAATTGAACTTATTTTTCTATTGTTTCATTGTCTGTTGTTTGATTGAGTGTGCATGTTATTATGTTTTTGTGTATTGAATTTGTTACATTTAATTTGATAGATTATTATATTTGGGGGAATGGAATACGTATGTTTTATTGTGAATGGAATGGGTAGGTTTTAGAGTTCTATTATCATGTTATCATGTTCTGACCATATATAGATTTCATGTACACAAATAAGATTTTATTCACCAGTATTGATTTCTGTTGTTGGATTGGGTTAAATTTTATTATAGCAAAGTGAAACATAGTTTGGAGAGTATTAGATCACTGTATGTTTTCATAACTAATGCTTACTACTTTAGGTAGTTGTGATGCAACTAATGGTAGGGGTAAAAGATTTGAAAAGGGACGAAGGGTTTGGACACCAAAAGAAGAGGATACATTGCTTTTGTCTATGAAAGAACTTGTTGCACAAGGCTGGAAATCAGATACGGTTTTAGGGCAGGATATTTAAACAAGTTAGAGGATCTTTTTAAGAAAAAGATGCCAGGAACCGATTTAAAAGGTAGTTCACATATGAATTCAAAATTGTCCATTTGGAAGAAAGACTACAACTCTTTGTGCACCATTCTAAACCAAAGCGGCGTTGGGTTCAACTGTAATGGAACTTATACAATTGACTGTGATGACGCTCTTTGGGATTCAATAATTAAGGTATGTGTTTTTTATTTGTTTATCCTTCCACATATTGAGTTACTACCTGCATTTCTTATTGATTCTTCTTCATTTGACTACAGATTGATGCAAATGCGAAGAGAATTCAGAAAAAATCATGGCCTATGTACGAGGACTGGAAAGAGATATTCGGGAAAGACAGAGCCAATGGGGAGGGTTCTTTTGATGTCTACCAAGCAATTAACCACTTGGAGCAAGAGTATGCATCAATTGATGAGGCCTACATCCCCTGTGATTATAACGTGGATTTGGAAGACTTCATTTCGACAGATGGTGCAGCAAATACTTCCTCTCATACTGAGCATCCCACCGTGCAATCAACACCTTCAGGATCAAAGGGCAAAGGACAGAAACGTAAAGTAATTGATGGGATTGATAAGGTGTGTGCCTTAATAGAATGTCTGAGTAGAAATGCAAACTCCCGAATGGAGACAATTGCATCTCGAATTGGACATGAAGCACTCTTAGGTGAAGCAAGGATGCAAATCTTTCAAAAACTACCTCTTATAGATGGGTTGAGTACGAGTGAAAAGCTGTCAGTTTGTGAGATCTTAATTGAAAATGACAAGAAGCTTGAGTTGTTTCTGGGCCTTCCTGATGAAGCAAAGGTGGAATACGTACTCCGTTTACTCGGTTCTCATAACTGACAATGTTTGGATGTTTGGTGTTGTATTACAATCTGTTTTGAATATGTACTCCGTTTACTTTCGTTTTTTGGATGTTTTATGTTTTTTGTGTCTGTTGGAATTATGAATTATGGGATGTTTTATGTTTTTGTATCTGTTGGAACCAATGATTATGTAAACGTTGGCAGATTATGAATTGTTGCTCTTGTATGGGCTGTTTTTGATTAATTTAATCCTCTATTTTTGATAAATTTAATTGTCTGTTTATCATAAATTTATGTTAGGTTGTTATTGGATGGGATTAATTTAATTAGCTGATACTTCCTTTCTCAATTGTGGACTATATTAGAGAAGTTTAAACGTGGACTATATTTTAGGGAAGTTAAAATTGACAATAGGTTGACAATAGCAGATAGAACACAACTATTACCTAGGAAGAAACATTAACATCCATAAAGACAGTACATGAAGGACAATACATGAAACTTAGGAAAGAACACGACGAAATGTGAAAGCACTTGATGAAGACATAATTAAAAAACAAGGAAAACAGACAATACATGAAAGCAGATAGTACATGAAAGACATGAAATGAGCAGCTACGAGGAAGACAATACGTGCAACTAGATTATTTGTAGGCGCTTGACGATGCATAAGACGAGGAACTTGAATTTTTCGTGTCCTTAGATTTAGTTGCCGGAGAAATTATCTCATCATCATTTGAACTTGATGAATTGATAGTGATGATATCTTTTTCATCTTCAATCTTAATATCATCATCTCCATCTCCAAATAGGTACGCCAACCTTTGAAAATCAGGCTCATCGACATAGTAATACGCCTTAACAAAGTCATTTTTCTTGTAATAGGAAAAAAAATCATTAGAACAAGAAAAGAAAGATCTAGCATCTAACATATATGGTAATATAGTACATGTACCTCAAACATATAGTTCCAAACCTCATCACTCGCCACAATTTGATGTTCTTCCACATCCCAAATAGTCCCGGGTGTACGAGCAATGAACTTGAAAGTCTTGTAGCGGGTGTCTAAGAAATGAGTCCTCTCGAATACGTCAGTCGTGGTGAAAGTTGTGCCGAGGTTATTGTTGATCGCAAGTGTTACGTTCTGAAGGGTATTGTGAGGAACGTAACCTTCCTTCCATGGATATTTCTCCTTATAGAAAGATAATACATCCATTAGGAGATTATCCATTCTTTTGTTCCATGTGACGGATGAAAAGTAGTAGCTTTGGGGGGCTATATCAAAACCAGCCATGTGCAGTGAGTGAGAGTAGAAGGGATGACTGAGTGAGAGTAGAATGGAGATGGTTTTCATATGACCAAATGGTGGTGTCCTTTATATATATGCAAAAAATGAGAGTTGTTAACTATTTAACATGTGAACTAGCACTAACTACAAAAATATGTAGCTTTAACCATTATGTTTGACCACTTCGCAGACCTCATGGTTTGACTACATATTGAATACCTTTCATTTAATTACACCTATATATCTGCTATGCAAACATCGAAGGAGTTTTCATATACACTGCCACAAAAATACAATCTTCCTGCATAATAACACATTGCCACATTGTCAACATCACTGCCATTGCTTAAACCAACACACTCTGCATTATAACTTACTGCCACATTGCCAACAACACTGCCATTACAATTATAAATACAAAGTTGTCCTAACATCTGACAAATGTAAATACAACCACTGCCATTACAAACAAAAGTATCCAGTCCAACATCCAACATTCAAGTTTCAAAATACATTCTGAAAATTTCAATAATCCCCAAATTGCAAAATAATCAACCGAAAATACAGTCTGAAAATTACAATAATTTCTCAATTAACACTCCAATTATCACTCCAAACAAAACTAGGATAATAGACATGAAAATTAACAATACTTGGATCTCAAAATCATTCAGAAAACGAGGTCTAAGAGTATTGGATCTTTCAATCAAAGCAGGTGTTGATGCACTAGAGGCTTCACCTTCAGTCACATTGTAGGTCTTTGTTCCACTGTTATTGATCTCATCATGCCAAAGGAAACTTCTAAAATGCGTGCCATTTAAGGGACACTTGTAGTACCACCTACCTCTATTTTTTGCATGCGGGCCAGCACATTTCAGAACCATCTTCTCACCCTTACAAAAGCAAGTTGGTGCAATTTCCATCAACCTATATTAAAAAGAAGTAATGTAATCAGACAATTGCATAAGCAATCATTCAATTATAAACATTAAATAATACAATCAAAGAGCTCTGAAACATGTAAAAAAAATAAAACTCAACATTTATACCACGTTTTAATAAGCTAACCACATTGCTTGAGCTATGCTCTCCCTAAATCTGTTCCATTCATTAGAGTTTTCAATTCCATCTACAAAATTTGTTGCTTCATGCACAGCATCATCATCTCCATCTTCATCCCCATGAACACGATTTTGATCATACTCTCTCTCAATGGGATCATTACACATTTCAGAACGTATAAAATTATGTAACAAAAAGCAAGTCATAATTATACAGTTCTGAATCTTGACAGGGTAAAAGGAAGGACTTCTTAAAATTCCCCAACGCTGTTTCAATATACCAAAACACCTTTCTACAACATTCCTTGCTTGTGCATGACGCATATTGAAAATCTCATGCGCATTTTGAGGTCTTTCGCGGGCTGGTCCCCATTCTTTCAAATGATATCGAACTCCTCGATATGGAGATAAAAAACTCTCGGAATTTGCATATCCACTATCTACCAAATAATAATTACCTAAATTTGCAAAATTTAGCTTTAATGAGGGTTTTTTAAAAAGTAATAAGTAGAAAATTATGAAAGAATATACCTCGCGGGACCTTCAGACCATTAATCCTGTTCATAGCATCTCGTAAAATTCTTGAATCCAAGGCAGATCCCTCCCACCCGGGTAGTACGTACACAATAGCCATATTTATATCGCACACGCCCAAAACATTTGTACAAATTTCGCCTTTCCTTGATCTATACCTTGGCTTATCTAGAACTGGCACTGTAATACTTATGTATGTCCCATCTAGAGCTCCTAAGCATCCCTTCATTAACAATGTTTGAGAGATCATATGTATTAGATTAGAGAAGTGTGTTAATAATTAAGCTCAATTATGAACATATATGTTAATAACATACATTAAACCACTTCCAACGGCTGTCATTATTATCGTCAGATACAGGGTCAGGCTTAACAAGTAAGCGGGTGTGTAGTTTTAAAATAGCCTTTAACACAATATGAAAATAGTTTGAAACTGTTTGTCCTGATCGACTATAATCAAAACCAACAATTTTATTCTTCTTATGATGCGCTAAAATAGAAAGAAACATGGCAATTTGCTCCTCTAAACTAACATATTTGTCATCTCTCACAATATCCAATTCTCGTAACACAATACACAGTCTACCAAATGTGTTACGATCCATACGAAGATTATTTATGCAATCTGCATCACTTAGTTTGAATAGCCTATTCAAGTGTCTTACTTGATGTGAAATCTTATTAATCATATTGTAAGAACTATCCATCAACCTACGTCTCCTCTTATTTCTTTCAGTTATGATTAGTAGAGTCACTAAAATTAAGATTTCTCTCATTGTTTCTTCGAATATATCTTCTATGCACATGTAGAGTTCCCTACGCATTGCTACATTCAATGTCATTTTACTCAAACTAAGTTTGATATCTGAAGTGGTTCACAAAATCTGCATTAATAAACGTAGGAATACATATCAGTCAAATTATAAAGCAAATGTGCTTAAGATGATATGGTGCAGCTGCAGCAACAAGCAACAAGCAAATACAAATATGATGTTATGATTATATAATGATTTGATACATATGATTGCAAAGATAAATAACCAAATATAATGCAGCCACATACAATTCAGCTGCATATTATAAATGGAATCTACAATATGTATTCCTTTATACCAATGCAAACTGAATTACAATGATTCATCCCCAACATGATTCACCCCACCATCATAATAGCATATAACATATAATACTAATACTAGGAATTCTACTGA